>JAQIXG010003733.1:0-14207 GCA_034700105.1 Oconnorella tubifera | reverse complement strand
GCTACCTCTTACTTACGCTCTTCATTAATAGGCTACCTCTTACTTACGCTCTTCATTAATAGGCTACCTCTTACTTAAGCTTTTTATTTGCTAACGGTACTAATGCTATTTACACTTTTGAGTTTTATTTATTTATTTATGTAATTGTTTATTTTTTATTCAGTTGGAAGCAGCCTATGATGTTGTTGAGAATAACATGAGCCTACTCGGGGCTACAGCAGTAGAGGACCAGCTACAAGAGGGCGTGACTGACACATTAGAGGCCTTGCGCCAAGCAGGGATTAAGGTCAATTTTTATTCAAGCGAGGCATAATTTTTAACAAGACACCCCCATAAAATATTGTACTTGTAAACTAATTGCTTGGTTTCTACAGCAATAAAAAAATGACAAAGAAATTACTATTACAGCCATGACATCATCTATGTTTATAGATTTATTTTACATAATATTTTGTCATAATATTCGCTAGATGGCTGTATGATTATTATATTTGGTTTTTATTATCACATTCGCTAGATGGCTGTATGTTTATTAAATTTGAGTTTTATTATCACATTCGCTAGATGGCTGTGTTTTCATTAGATTTGGGTGTTAACTGGAGACAAAGAAGAAACAGCGACCAATATAAGTTTTGCTGCGGGACATTTTACGCATGACATGAAACTTTTACATCTCACAAATAAACTAACGGCAGAACATTGTCACGAAACTTTAACTACCTTCCAAAATCTGTACGTTATGTACTTTATTCAAATTAGAGACTTTAATTTTATATTAATTCACTTTTACATTTATGTTTGTATTACTGCATTTTCTGAACAATATTTCAGATGCAGTAGTAAGTAAAGCGTTTTACTAATGTAGGTAATGAGTAAATAATAAGTTAGTTCTTAGGTTAATAGGTTAGATTCTTAGGTGAGTAATTACTATAATTATAATTATTATATAGTTACTTTGTTAAATACAAAGTGAGTACTACTTACTTTTGGAACTTTGTTACTTATTTTGTAAGTAACGAAGTAACTATAATAAACACTCGCTTATGAATCAAACCTCGACCTGTCGATTCCAAAACTAATTCTTTATCATCTACATTTCTCTTATTAATTAAATGATTTAAAAAAACTATCATTCTGTACTTATATATATATATACAGAGCAAAATAAGAACAGCAAAATAATATACAGAGCAAAATAATATACAGAGTAAAATAATTAAGTTAGAACGAGATAAAATTCTAACATAATTCTAATGCGTTAATATTTACTGTCGAGTTTAATAATTTTTATTTAATTTCAAGGATGGTGGGTTCAGACGGGGCGCAATTACGTCCGGCTGTTGCGTATGCCCTAATAGCTGATGGTCAGAGCCTAGCCCTTGCTCTAGACCTCCCTCTCATTTCACTGTTGAGAGACGTCTGTGAACGCTGCGCTACTGTGCTTTGTTGTCGATTGACTCCCATTCAAAAAGCTCAAGTACATTTTCCGCTGATTAATTTTTCTTGGAAAGAATCCCAGGGGAGGGAATTTTGTTTTGAAAACCGAAGGCTATAAATAATTGATTCTATTTTCAATTTTTGTTATTTACTGGTGTAAAAATGTAAGCTAAATAATAACCTTGAATATTACTCTTATTAAAATAACTTCACATTTGCGTATATATAACAAATATAAATTTCTGAAAATTTGTGCCTGTTGCTTTGTCCCCCTCAATAAATTTCTGCTCCCATGATCCCCTTTTAAATCCGTTCTCTTTTTTTCGATAATATACAAAATAATATTTATTGAATGTACGGAATATTCAATATAGTCAAATATTCAAATATATTCAAATTGCATTACGAATATTCAAATTGTGCAATTTGAAGAAAAAAAATTTAATATACGGAAAATATACTAATTTGCTTATTTTATTAATAAAGTAAATATTTGTTAATTTTATTTATTTGTCTAAGATTGTAATGATGATGAAGTCGAGTAAATCACGACCCACCACGGCTGCCATTGGCGACGGCGCTAATGACGTCAGCATGATACAGGCGGCTCACGTAGGATTCGGTAAAAATAAGTTTTCTTCTTTAAAGATCTTTATTCTTGGTAGATACACAATTGTAACGAATTAAGAAACAGCTACAGGTTATTTATAGATTAGTATATAGATTTTAATTGACCAATCAAATGGTAGACAATCATAATAAATAGAAAATAAAAATCAAAGTACAATAAATGAACGACAAAATTAAATTAAATGTCCTGCACAAGTATATAGCATTCAGTATGCATGACAAAAAAACACAAAAAATTACATAACTGCATATAATCGCTTTAAAACAAAATCAAATTACAAATGACACATAGTTTTTATCACAGAAAATAATCACACTGTCATCAAACTTTCTTCAAAATGTTTCCAAACTTTTTGCTTTATTATATTTTTTGAATCTCCCGGTGAAAAGTTATATTTATTTATCAATGATTTTAGTTCAATGTAATCAAGTTCATCAATTTTAGAATTATTGCAAAGTCGTTCATATAATAATAATTTATTAAGAAAATTGAATCGTTTATTTCTAGCAGAATCTATAGCCTTTTTTAAGCTTGCATTTTTTACATTTTATAGGCATAATGGGCAAAGAAGGTCGCCAGGCAGCGCAAGCTAGCGACTACGCGATTGGTCAGTTTAGATTTCTTAAACGCGCCCTATTGGTCCACGGACAGTTCTTCTATATACGTCTTTCTACTCTAGTCCAGTATTGCTTTTATAAGGTGGAATTTCTAGTTTTTCTGAATTATTTTGACATTTTGATCTGTGTCTAAAGTTTAAGCATTATTCTCTTTTTATCTTTTAATATTTTGTTTCCTTTGTAATATTTTCATGAATATTAAACGCGATAAATTTTCATTTTATTTCAGAATGTTGCAATGATAACGTCCCACCTGTATTTTTCATTCTACAACGGTTATTCCGCTCAGGTTTGCTCTATATGTATTGGGATGATGTTAAATTTCTATATCAAATAATATTAGTAAAAAGTCATTTTATTTTGCGTACAATCAGAAAAAGTTTATTTATATTATCATATGAGATTTTGTTTTAACATCATTTGAGAATAAAAATCATCTGATGCTTTAACATCATTTTCTTACTGTGACTTTCCCAAAGAAATTTATTTACTGTCACTGCGTTGTAAGATTCATTACTTTTTTGTCAGTGAGTAATCTTTTTGTGCTGATGTGACATTAGGCGGCTAGTAGGATTGAATTATCATTATCGTAGCGTTAAAATCTTCATTGAAGTTCTACAGTTTAAAATCTGTGATGACGATGATTTTAATGATGATGTTAATAGTAATGAATTATGATAATAATATTGAATGTGACATTAATAATACCGAATGATAACAATGATAACGATATGTATGACATTGATAAAATTATAATACTGAATGATGATAATGATGATGATATACAATGATGATAATATTTTCAGGTTTTATTTGACGCATATTTCTTGACAATATATAATTCAGTGTTCACATCTCTTCCAATTCTTATCCACGGACTTTTAGAGCAAAATATTCGCGCTGAATATTTGCTTAGAAATCCTCAATGCTACAGGTTTGTTGTCAAATATAATCAGTACATTAAGTTTGCATGAACCCCGCTTATCTAAACCTAGTTTAAAACTAGTTTTATGTAACATTTTGAGTAAAATATATAGAATACTGATATTTTGGAGATTTGACATTGGTTGCCTTATGTTGTTATATTAAAGAGTAATTATTTAATAATTTTCTGATTTTCTTTATAATTTACACTATACTTGCTAAAATAAAGTTACTACTATTTAACTACTTCATTAATTAATTGCAGCATTACTTTAGTATTTTATTATTTAACTACTACACTACTGGATAAATTCCTTACTTACAAAATAGATATCTACAATATTTCTTAACTAATGAAGCTAAAATAATTAATTTGCAGCTAAGTAATTTATTAAAATAATTAATAATTAATGACTAATTTCATTTATTTTCAGCTTAAATCGGAGAAATGTTCGTTTATCAAATCTAAATTTTCTTCGTTGGTGCTGTTTAGGTTTGTTGAATTTTTATAAAAAGGACAATAAATTAAAAGATTTTAGTTGTAGATTTACGTACTTTAACCTTATAAAAAAATCATCTAACTACGAAATAACCATCGGCTCACCAAAACAGTAAAAATTTACCAAAATAGAAAAATAAAAATCAGCATATATTGTTGTTGTTTTAAATAAAATTTTCTCGTTAAAGTAATAGACTCTCATTTTTAAATGACAATATTTTCAGTTACCATAATTTTATTGTTAATTTATTGATTGAATTATATTTCGGATTTTACTCTATTTTGTCTCGATTGTTTTTAGCTCTGTGGCATTCTGTGGTTTTCTTCTATGGAACTTTATTTGCTGTGGGGCAGGGTTGCTCACCTTTCTTCAATGGAAAAGTACGTTATTTTGTAGTCTAACTTTTAGTAATACTTAGTGAAATTTATATTAAAACATTGATAATGATGATGCAAGTGATGATAATGATGATGAAAGTGATGATAACGATGATGCAAGATGATGAATATGATGATAAATGATAAACGATTATTTGCTTTGAATTATTATAATGTATATTTTAGCAATTTGGTATCTATGACTACGGAGCTATTGTCATGACAACCTGCGTTATCACAGTCAATATAAAAGTAACTCAATTATATTTCGATACTTCTATTTTGTATTATTATTTTGAATTATCCCTTGACCTCCAAAAACTGGCCTTAGAGGTCATTAAATGACCTTTCATATTGTAGTGACCTTACTTACTTATTCCTTGTAAACTACATATAATTTGACTCATCTGTTCTATCCACATTGAGACTAAATGTCATAAATATGACCTTGAACTTATTGATGTATCAATTTAATCTTTGCTCGTTTGCCACCTTTAGTGACTGTGGACCGTGCCTTGGACGGGCTTCTTTACTAGCATTGTTATATTGTGATTATAATAATAACGAGAAATTCTTTTATTACTTTAATATGCATATTACTATGAATATTATTACTATTATTACTTTATTATACATATTCATATTATTATTATACACTTTATTACACATATACTATATATATATTTTATATTTTATTAAACAGTAGATACATATACATTACTTTATTATTTGATTATTATATTACGAGTGTATTAAGTATATATTATTTGCTATATCTTTATTATTTGTTATGGTATTATGTTACTTGCAGTTGCTTCTAGAAACTTATCATTTGAATGTTCTTGTGGTTGTCAGCTTCTTTCTCTCTCTCGTTGCCTTCTTCGGTATCTCTCTTGTCTACGGGGCCATTATCTGGTAGGCCTAATTTATTAAATTTATTTTAAAAAAAAATATTCCGAGGCTATTCACAAAATGAAAATAAGTTTACAGAAAGTATACGAATGTCTAAATTAAAACTAGGTTTTGGTACCGTTTTACTGAAATGACTAAAATGCGCCTGATCAACTGCGCATATAGCGGGAGATAATTTTTGAATTCACACACCGCAATGTCCTGTTAGATGAAACGCCTGCAAAATTTCTGATATTTTGTTTTTCAATAATTGTTTTGCAAATTTTTTGAGCTTATGTGATTTAACCTACAATCGAATGTATAATTCCACTTACTTTAAACCCTTGTATATAATACTTATATTTAACCATATAATAAATCCAATTGCTTTTAACTCATAACATCTCTGTGCTGATGTGACGTTAACTTACAAACGAATGCATAAATCCACTTACTTGTAATCCGTATAGACCTAATATTTGGTTTCAACCCCTATAATATTTGTGCTGATATATATAATATAATATTGTGCTGATGTGACATTAAGTTACTAAAAACTCTATAGATCCACTTAAATGAAAAGGCTACCTAGCGCCAGCCTCCGTGCTGATGTAACATTAAATATAAACAAGTACCTACATCCGCTCTCTTTTAACTCATAAAAACATTTGTGCTGATGTGACATTAAGTTACTAAAAACTCTGTAATTCCACTTAAAGGAAAAGGATACCCAGCGCTATGACTATGCACGGTTCCCTCTCCACCACACTCTCTAGTCCACTGGTCTGGTTGCTCATCCTTCTCCTGGTTGTCACCGCCCTCTTGCCTGATGTCGTTCTTCGAATCCTGCGCGATACCTTCAATCCGCTGCATCACGCGCAGAGAAAAACATCACGGGCTCCAAATAGAGGGGTCCTGCATAATACGGTAGGTTTTCATTTGAAAGTAATTTGTGCTGATGTGATGTTAATAAACATACCATACTATGTGTCTTGCATAGTATGGTATGTTTTATTTGGAAGAAATTTGTGCTGATGTGATGTTAATATTAGTGAAATAAATATTATATTTTCTACCGGTATGTTTTTATTTTAATTTGTGCTGATGTGACGTTAATATTATTGATATAAAGGTTCGTTTTTAATTAAAATTGTTACTGTTGCTGGGTTTAAGGAGAGAGTGTTTAAGTTAAAAACTAAATTTAATATATATTAATAAGTATAATATATTTAATATGTTAAATATTAAATAATGAATATATTCTGGTTAAAATGTGCAAGGCGCACGATTATTGCAGCTATTTTATTGGACCATGACGTCATCTGACTATAACAACGTTGTGCAAGTAAAAGTAAAAGCATTGTGTGATTTCATTGAATATTTAGAAATAGAAACATTTGTAATGTACGCTCTCTGAAACCGGCCATGTGTATTTTTGATTATTTTATATTAATAAAAATGCCCTTTAGTAAGGCCGCTAAGGCGTCCCTTCATTTAATGGTTACAGTTTTTATAACTCGTATAATACTCTTATTGCTACTTATTATACTTATCATTTAATATTGTACATTGTTTTTAGAGTTATAAATTTAGGTAAGAAATTTATGTGGTGAATTTGACTTAAAATATTTGGTTGTTCTATTTCAGGATTCTACGATCAGTACTCAAAGTATTCAGTCAGTTTCTTTCAGTAAATTCTCAAACACGTCTTCTACATTAACTACTTACACAACCGTCTCAAAATAATGCAATAAACTATTTGTATGGTACCCTGACAAAACGGCTCCGTATACATTAGCCCGAAAAAACGGCCCCGTATAGATTAACCCGAAAAAACGACCCCGTATGCATTAACCAGACAAAACGGCCCCGTATAGATTAACCCCTCAAAACGGCCCGTATAGATTAACCCGGCAAAACGGCCCCGTGTAGATTAACCCGAAAAAACGACCCCGTATGCATTAACCAGACAAAACGGCCCCGTATAGATTAACCCCTCAAAACGGCCCGTATAGATTAACCCGGCAAAACGGCCCCGTATAGGTTAACCAGACAAAAAAACGGCCCCGTTTACAGTAACCCCATACATTAACCTGAGGAAACGGCCCCATTAATTCATTTAATGAACATAACCCTATTCTATCTTATACTTAACACTAACCCTGTAACAATCTTAACTCGAATATTAATCTTAACCCGTATCCTAACCCTAACCATAAAAAGTTTTATTTGGGGTCTATCTGATGGGGCCATTTTACAATCCAAACTTTTACCTAAAATAGGGGCATTATCTACTTTTAGGAAATTTCTTCCGAGTCGGGTTTTATTGATATTTGTAACAGTATACCCCCTAGTGACTCAATTGTTAATTATTTTCTGCAAAATTGAGTTATTTTTATAACTAGGCTGTTTCCTGTTGACGTGTCTTATATTGTATATAAGCATTATATTGTACATAATATTTTTTTTATTAAATCGTATTTTTTTCCTTTTAATCTCTCTCTAACCAAGACTTAACTTTTTATCTCACTGTTTTTATATGATCATGTTTTAGCATTTTTTGCGTAGCGTTTACAATTACATGTATTGTGTGCACATGTTTTTAACATCATTTTAACATAATATATGCTCATTTTGTATTTTTAACGTTGCTTTCAATTAAATATTTCAACTTATTTTAATAATCGCTTTTGTTATTGATGGGATTTTTCTCTTCCAAAATGTAATGCATTTTAGAGCAAAAAAGAGTTCATCAAAAGATCATATTTATAACACAGCCATTTCCCCCCCCCTCCAGTTTCACACCCCCAGATAAATATCGTGAAAAATAAAGTGTCAATCTGAATGTCATTAATTTCTGAGTCAATTGAGATGATTCCAGTCATCTCTAATTGGTGGAAAATCAATGAATGTTGCTGTCAATCATCCATCATATTGTCAAAGTTATTAAATGCGAAATATGATTGGATAAATCTAATAATTTGTAGGCGGCACCTAATTAGCTTATTCTATAGCCATGTTTATAAAAAGTATTATAAAAAGTAAAGCAATTAAATCGTCATTTTCGTAATTTAAATATAAACAAAGATTTCATATTCATGTAAATTTCGGGAATATTTCGCAGTCAGAATCGCATTATATAACATTTGGTTGTCTTTGATCGTTTTAATTTTTGTGAATCTCTTTAGATCTCTATAAATAGGTTAAGATCGCGTTGAGTCAAGTTGGATACAGAGTTGGATCGCGCTGAAGACCTCGCTTCACTTGACCACCACCACAGGTCAATGATAACTGAAGAGAATTGAACACTTAGGCCTATACAATGAAATGACGTCATCTTATCAAGATTTTATAATAAATCTTATCAGCATCCATTTCATCAATATTTACACATTACTCTAAAAAGGAACTTCCCATCACGGAACTCAGTCCTTACTCATCAAGTTGCCATCCATCGAATCAGAGAATGATTTCAACTTACACGACTCTGGATGATAACCTTAGTCACCCAAATGTTCAATGTTTTCCCGAGATTACAATGCAAGAAAGATCTTCAGCAATTGAACTTCAGAGTATGAGCAAGTCACATCACCTTGGTTTCAGTCAGTTTGGACAATTGAATGATGTCTGGCCTGAGAATGAATCTATTCATTCTCTAGCATTCACACCATTCTCTGAAAATGCGAATATTTCACGCAATATGATTCATCTAGCTCTGCCAAAAAGTGTCTATTGTGGTCAGTTTTCTTCTGAAACGCATCAAACATCAGATTTTGTCCCTTGTGATGTCATATACGAGTCTTCACGTAGCTCTAAAGAAGAACTCGATAAAATGATGAATAAATCAGTGAGAAAATTTGATCAAGATCAAGAATCAGTGAGCAAAAGTTTATTTAATATTGTTGATATTATAAGTAATAATTATTACGATTTTAAATTGATTCAATATATGGACATTCAGTCAGACGCAATGCTTCATAATTCAAAGTTACAATCAACTGTCAAAAATACACAAGAAATGATGACGTCACGTAAACAAACGCGCGGCAGACGACGAAGAATTATGAAATCAGAATACGACGTCACAAAGCCTATCAACAGCAGGCTATTCGCCTGCTGGCTATGCGATTACGTCACAGACAGAAGAAATAATCTAAAACGTCACGTGCTTGCTATGCACCGCAGGCTACCAGAGCTTACTTTAGCCTGCTGTGGGCTTCAGTTCAAAAGTAAGGCTGCTTTGAAAACGCACGTGACCCAGCGTCATAACGGCGGCTACGCTTGTTTGGCCTGCGGGCGGATATTTATTCGACGGGCTATTTATACGCGCCATTTAGAAGTTCACGGGCTAGGTGAGCGGGCTTATAAGTGTATCGTCTGTTCGTATTCGACCAATCACAAGAGTAATCTACTGAGGCACGCCCTTGTGCATGATCGAAGACCTCAAAAGAGGGGAGAATTTAAGAAATCGAATTTTAAATCAGATTGCAAAATATTTTTCACTAAAACGTACAAAGTACAAAAAAATACTTCTGAAATGAAAGATATGAAGCAGCATTGTTGTGAATCGAAAAAAGTGGAAACAACTTTTGAAAGTTCACAGAACTTTAAAAACAATAGAGAAAGTTCTGGGAGCTTTCAAAACAATCGGAATAGTTCGCAAAACTTTAACAACAATGGGAATAGTTTTCGGAACTGTAAAAACAATGGGAAAGATATGCAGAACTATAATAGGAAAAAAGAAAGTTTACAGAAAGTTGACAACAGTCGAGAATTTTATACGAGTGTTAGTTTCAGTGGGGAGAGTTCACAGAACTTTAAGAACTATAGCGAAAGTTTGTCTAACTTTAACAACTGTATTGAAAGTTCACAGAACTATAATAATATTGTTGAAACTTTTAAGAATATGGGATCGTGTAAGTTTTTTCGACCTTGGGTGGCAAAAACAGAATCTGAAAGACAATATGAGGTTCGATTAAAATTTGAAAAATGGATCAGATTGAGTGAGAAGAGAAACTAGCTGTTATGGCATTGAAATATAAGAATATAGTCCTTTTATTTCTGTAAATCATAATTATTATAAACTTAATGAAAATATTCAAACATAGAAAAATTATGTTTTGTGGTAAATTAATCAGAGATGATGGTAATGTCGTAAATGAACAAATACAAATATTTTCGATATGGCTAAATGTAGGCTTAATCTGTATAAGCCTACTGTATAAAGTTTATTAATTTATTTATCAAATTACAAGCATTAAGTACAGTTTTATCTAAATTGACATTCTGCAATGGCATAGAAATTAAGCATTTGAAATATTATAATAAAATGGCTTTATTTACATAATAATAAGCCAGTCTAGTTTAACTGAATAATAATATAATTATGCGCCTGATTTTTTTATGTTCTTATAAAAAATAAATATATAGTTAGTGGATATTGTTTAGATTTTTTAAAATTAAATGACGTTTTCCTTTCGTGAATGAAAATGATTGAAATCAGGAACATTAGTATTTTTTTTGGGGGGGGGAGGGGGGGTGGGGGACGTCGATCGTTATCGAAATTAGTTACGTTCATATCTACAGATATGTATAATATAGACAAACTGTCAAGTAAAACCATTTACAATTTTGGAGGGAAATATAGGTTTATCATTAGCTAAATAGTTCATCAATCAAAAAAAATCTAAAAAAAGTTCATCAATATATAACCCCCCCTCCCCCCTGTAAAAACCCGAAGTACGACCCTGATAATACACTTCATAAACTTTAATCTCGATGTATTATACGTATAAATGTATAAAACGATCGACTTCATGAAAACGGTTTCAATTAAAACTTTTCAAATTGTTCAAACATTATTGTTATTATTTTGCACGTCCTTATTTATTCATTAAACTCTCTATTCATTACTCTATTTTCCGTCATTTTTATTCTCTATGCAAATCGCAATAAAGAAAAAAAAGAGTAATTCACCGTAGCATCTCCTCCAAAAATTGACATTTTTAATACAAATCATAGCACACTGGGAGATATAATTCAATACGATTATGCAGCTCGATAAAACGAATGGGAAACAATGATGAATGAAATGAATGAACCAATAATTATCACAATTATTTTAAACGCTCATTCACAGATAAACAGACACCTTTATTACGCGTCAAGAGAGAATTTGCACTCTATTGTTAATTGTATTTATTGTAATAAAGATCATCAGAATTATAATTTAGTAACAGTAAGCGCGTCAAATAAGTAGAGGAGGGGGGCGGGGGAAACCACGGCAGCATTTGGGGTCAGATTCCCTGAAAAGTTTAATATTTTAAATGAATTAAAAAAATATCTTCGCAATGCTATTGATAAATTTATCCCTAGTCGAAATTTCTATACAAATCTTGATATTTAAATTTTTAGGCTTTTCCTCAAAAGAAGCCTGAACCAAATCTAAATTTTTATAAACTGATTTGTTCCTCCCTCCCCTGCCACGTCTTCAAAAATTTGAAGATATTTACGCCCCCCCCCCTCCCCACTCCCCGTAATCAAATAACTTCGCAAATACAAATGCTATTAAATTAAATTTTAAAATGAATGTTGTTAATTTTATCTCTGGATAGACTTTTAATATAAAATTGACAATATTTAATTTAGAAAAATTTAATTTTTAAAGTTTATAATCTCGAATTTATTTTATCAAATCTCAACTCTTGTGTCATCTAAAGAAAAAACAGTTTCGTATAATAATTACAATATCATCAATATAAAACTACACACGCCATTATTCCTCCTTAATTATATACACCGAAACGAAAATGATGAAATCGCAGACAAAGCCGTGAGATTCCACGGTTAATTGAGCGTCAAAGACTTGAATTAGCGTCTTCGATCGAGACCGGGAGTCGATAGCGGCGACGACCGATGAGCGTTGCGGGCGACCGACGCTTCTTTCAGGGGAGACCGACGTCGCACAACAGTGTCACGATCGCTCGACGAGAAATCGTTTCTTTTGATAAAAAACTGACTCTGATTATTAAAGAATCGTATAAGAATTGATGTATTTAAAATTAAAATAAAATTGTCTAAAAGCAAAGTTACATTTATCGAGTTTCTATAAAGTTAGATGCAAATATTCTATAAAATTAGAATGACAATGAATACCAATTAGTGATTGAGAGTTATTGTTATTCTAATGATTATTATAAGTATAGCAATAACTTGTAACAGTGGCGGATCCAGGCCATCCAGTAGGGAGGGGGGGGGGACGATTTTTTTCAGAGCGCTGACCTTTTTTTTATGTTGTCATTTTTATCAAGAGCTTATGACAATGATGACATTGCACGATTTATAAACAGTCAAAATATATCTGTGTCTAGAAGCAAACCAACTTTACATGAATTTATTACAAACAACTGCCTTAACTATGTAGGGATGGGGGGCGATCGCTCCGTCGAGCTTTAAATTTACATATACAAAATTTTTATCGACTTCGTAGGGGGGAGGCGTTCGGTCCCATTGCCCCCTCCCCCCCCCATGGATACGCCACTGACTTGCAATGATCTTCAATGTTTTACGCGTTGAAAATAATAATTTTAACCTTTTCGACCACAACACATTTTTCCCTAAAATATAATTCTTGAATATTCCAAATTTTTATATTTGCAATATCCAAGAATTATACTGATCAAATAATATTTGATCGGTATTTTAAAATACCGCCAAAACAAAGCTTCCGCTTTACAAACACGCCCATTTTTCCCGCAAATTGTCTTCAAAACAAAGCAAATAATACGTCATAAGACGCCCATCACTTAGGGCAGAGGAGGCGGGGCATAGCACCGTGTGAAGAGGCGTGGTTAAACGTCGCGTGTCTGTGGAATTGTAAAAAAAGAAGAATAAAGAACAATGTCTTATGAATAGGATGCAATTAGGGACCTAGATCATATTGTAAATTTTGGAATTTATTGAAAGAAGTTCACACATATTCTTCTTATTCTTTTAAAGAATAAAATGTAAAAATATAATAATGCAGATATAAGTTTATTTAGGAAAGGTTTTTTATTCCGGGGGCGTAACTAGTAGGCCTTATTTAAGGGGGGGAGGGGAAAGATGTTATATCATGAGGAACATTGCCCCACTTTTAAAATTAAGAAAGTGATAAATTTAAAAGTTTGCAATTACAAGTAAATTCACTCGTTGAAACTTTACATAAAATTACAAAAAGAATCGCAATCAATCATAAATGGAATAGAAGACAGTATCCCCCTCGCCCCCCTCCCCTCAAATTTTTGGATTGCACCTCCCCCCTCCCCTATTTTTTCCAACAATTTTTTATTAGCAAAAATTTTCTCTCTGAAGTGTTTGTTTAAAAAGGTTTAGTTCGTTTTGCATTAACTTCGTTACATTTTCTAGTTCAGTTTAACAATTTTATAATACACTGATTGCGTGTTATTTAGTAAATCAGTGTATTTCAGTTGTTATATGTTGACATCTTGCGAATGAAGAGAAACTATAATATTCAACTTAGTCGCCAGATAGCGCTTATTTAAATCAGATTGAAATAGATCATATTTTAGTGATATCACTGCAAAACTTTTTAATTTTTATTTACGTGGACGCAATTATTGAGAAAAAATAAATTACAAAATGTAGTTTGATTGAATCTATATAAATAAGAATAAATGAAGTAGATTGAATTATTTAAATGTTATTAATTAATAAACTAGATTATCCGCTATCCCCCCGTCTGTCAAAAATGATGAATTAAAAATATATAGATGAAAATGAAAGAGAAAAAAGACAGAATGATAATGAGAGAGAGAAAGAAAGAGAGAAA
>JAQIXG010003732.1:0-14208 GCA_034700105.1 Oconnorella tubifera | reverse complement strand
CCCGTCCTCCCTCGACACGGGACGCAGCTTACGGCAAACAAGCTGCCCCTCTTTGGGGATTGAACCAGCGCTCCGTTAGACGACTTGGAAAAATTCGAAATCGTTTCCACCCCCCAGTATGTGGACGTGGAGTTGGATTTTGGGGGGCAAAAAATGATTAGGTAATTTAATACATATGTTACAGTAAACTTAATGATACCAACTGAAGTTTTGTGTTCAGATACGACTCCCTTGAGACTCCGAGTGATGTAGCGTTTCTCTACTCGCGGCATGAACCTATTTACTGCTGGAGTGTTGCTGGAGAACAGAGCCCAAAACATCAGACTAACAATTGAAGCACCACCTGCAAACAAATTTATTTTGAGCATTATTACAATAAGAGAATATTTATTAAAATGATAACTATGATATTAAATTATCTGCATATAATATACAGTATCTTCATTTTACAGGTTGAAATTTTGTCAAATTTTAATCAAATTTGCTTAGAGGCAACCATTGCATGATAATTACAGATACACTCCGCTGATAAGATTTTGTATTATTTGATAATACTTATAAATCTTTAAATGAAACAATTACTTAATTGAATTATTAAAAAATCAAAGTAATTTAAGATTCCATTACATTTAATAACAGGCACTTTTGTTGAATTCAAATCATTATTGATATAATTTACATGACCTATGCAAACCATGTATTAAGCCTTCAGATAGCAATAGTTTCAGCAATTAAATTCTGATACTATTACTCTGTCAATCACAATGATTTTAAGCAGATTCTCTTTAAAGTTGAATGAGTTCAATAGTCTTACTTATTTCACAACTAAAACCAGAAGTCTAGCGTTGATGTTTTTAATTTAACTACTCTACAATTATACTACTAGCAGCTTCGAAAGTGTAATCTTAGCTGCAGAATAGCAGAAAGTTATTTTGATCAAAGTTTAATCTGTGATGCTCCCATTGAATATTCTCACTATAAGAAGTTAGCTCTAATGTAAATCTGATACTCAAACAGCCAAACGGTATAAAATAATATCAAATATTTGACTTTTTCCCTGTGAACTGCCAACAAATACAATCTGTGTAAACATTCTTATCTGAGTTTAGTTTTTATTTCAAATTTAACATATTTTAAGCATATTTATTCATATTTAACATAAGGAGATTTCCAATCTATTCTTCCTACAACGTATGTTTCATTCTCAGACTTTAATTACCATTTAGTAAATAACAAAAAGTTCTATGTTCATACCGATAACATAAAAAATTGACCCCCAGCCGTCGTCGAATCCATGTTCACATAGCACACCTGATAAGGGTAATGCTACAACATTGCCCATCATTGCTCCTATAAAATAAAGTGATAACAAAATTATAGCCGTATTTTATATAAATTTTACATTATGAACATCTTACTATAAATTTGATGGTAGAATATAGGCCTACAGTCACACCAGATTTTTTAAGATAAAATTGTAGCAGACAAACCAATAAATCTTACTATATCATAAAATAATTTCATAAATCCATATTTAATTTTCACCGTGATTCTGAACTTTTGCTTGCGAATCATTTATATATAAAATGCTATTAAGATCATTAAATTTCACTCATCACATTGTTTTCTATTATTTTTATTGGTTTTGACACACTACGTTTACAAATATGTTGAATATATTGCTACGTTTTCCATAATAATATCACAAAACAATAATCATCAGTAAAAGTTAATTAAGCTGGCTTAAATATTTATCATAGACCAACGTTCGGCCATAAATATATTATTAATAAATTAATAAACCGTCCAAAGTATCATAAATTCAATCATAATTTTAATTTGTTATAGCTTCCGCTCTCGCCTCAGTGCAATCAATTAGAGCTTCAAAGTGTTGTGTCAATATTTTGCTACGTATTTTGCAAGTCAAGGCCTGCACAGACAACTACTGAAGACTACAGTGTACAAACAGTTTAATAAACAAAATGAATAAATTGGAAAATTACTGTAACTAGTTTATGATGAAATGGCAGTTTTAACTTTTAGCTTTTGTCAACACGACGGGCCTACTTAATTTCACAAATAAATGCGCAAAACATCGACTGACAACATCAATAATATACAAGTTATAAATCACAATATCTCTGTCATTACTCGTATGCAAATATTAACAACACTGACTTATGTTAAAGCTTTATAGTGTGTGCTTAACAATGTATTTTACAATTATTTTTAACAATGAAATGATAATTATTATCAAAATTTGAGCTGCTTAGCTTAAACTACAGTAACTGACGAATCATTAAATTTAAATGAAATAGTTTTACTTTCAACTTATGGCTCAAAGTTTTGACTGCATGAAAATAGCGAAAATGCAATGCCCTCAATATCACAAATCTTACTCTGGACATCAATCAAACAAATCTTTCTCTTCTCATAAGAACATAAATTTGTCAACAATTTACCTGCATAAATGATACTGGCCATTTTAGAGCGCTCTAAAGGAGGACACCACTGTCCAAGCATAGCATGCATAGCTGGGAATAAAACACCCTGTAACATATATTTGACATTTCTAGATAATATTCAGTACCTATAGGAAGTACAAGAATGCAATATTTTGCATTATAATACTTTCTCAGATGCTCTATGTAAATATATAGAAAACAAACTATCTTTTTTACTAACTATTCAAATAACTATACAGCAATCAAAGTAGATAGAGTTTATTCATAAATCAATAAATAAAAATTGGATTCTTTGACTTTGAAACTGATATATCAAAAAATAAGATTTTTAACATTGAGTGTCATTACCGAGCCAATTCCTACAAAGACTCTCAGTATAATCAGCAGCACAAAACTCTGTCTCGCTGCAAGCGGTGTAAGAATTGTGGAGAGAGAAGATGCGCCCAGAAATCCAAACAGAACCCATTTCCCTCCAAATCGCTCAGCCAATAGGCCACCAGGAATCTGGGACACTGTATAACCGTAAAAGAAAGCGCCCAAAACGTGACCCTGAATATCTTTTGTCCATACAAATTCGCCGTCCTAAAACATCATCAATTAAATTTAAATGACAACATACACAATACATTATAACTTTATAAGGATCTTTATAAACCATCTCTTAGTTATAAGGATCATACAAATGCAAAACGAGACTATATAATTGTCATTCATAACATACAAACTATTTTCATATCTTTCAATCTAATCAATCATCAAAATTGACACTAAATTGAAACTACCGATATTTCACACTATTAACTCAAAGGACTCCAAATTCTTTACAATTAAATGTTATCTTATAACGAAATAGCACTTCATTCTATTGTATAAACATAGTTTGCATTCGACGCAGCTGCTATATTACAAAGACATATTTAAACTCTTGTATAAATTATATTTCACTACCGTTTGATTTCCACCTGCCACGTTGCCACTAGCACAAGAAGGCTGATGAGCTTTATCTAGGTCATTCGTGTCCTTAGTCGCGTTATATAAGGATACAGTAACTGATTCTGTGATGTTAGCCTGTGGTTCTAGGACACGGATAGCCGTGTGGTTGACCATGCAGACGATAGCCACTGACATACCAACACGTTGAGCGTACAGTAGGACGAACATTAGAAACCCGACGATGGTAAAAAAGAAACGATAGGAACAGAAGAAGGGACAAAGCTTACTAGAATCTTTGATGTAGAAAAAATAAACAAAACTAATGTTGTAAAATGCAAGTCGATCTAATTAAATATAATTTGAATTAAGTACACGAAAGACAAAAATTATAATAAAAATGAATTTGATAATGAATGCTTTAACTTAAAGTGAACGAATGAAAATAACAAAATTAATATAATGAAAACTTTAACTTAATTAAATATCACGGCATGAAATCGTTGTTTTTTGGAAATCTGAATACAAAGTTGAAAGTTGATGAGTATTTGCATTAAAAAATAATGATGTTTAAAATTGAGCCGTTTAACAATAAACCATATGATTAGATAATAGTCAGGTCTTAATATTAGGTCTGTAGAACATTGTTCACAGCTAGCAATATCTATTGTAGTCTGAAAGTGCTTTGTTGACCATCAAATATACAAGTGCATACATGCAAAACAATTGAATATAATCAAAACACAAGTTTTAAGTAAAATGACACTTAATTGAACAAATTAAAATTGATACTGTTACATTAAATCTCAATTGATACCGCACTAACTCTAGCAATACAAAGCAAAACTGAAATAAATTTAGACTATTTATAAAATAACAAAATTACACCATAAATCGAATTAGACCAAATCGTTTATAGTATGAAAACATAAAAAGTTCAGATTTCAAAATCAGAAAGACTATCGACACAGAAAATGTAATCAGTAGGTAAGATGAAAATAAGGAAGTCTACTATAAAAAAATTCCTATCATAAAAATCGAGCTTTAAAACGGTTGCTTCAAAGTAAAACAGAACTAATTTAAAATCGCAACGTACCTTCATCGTTTTCAAACACGTTTTTCTTTTTCATTTTTGCGAAGGAATCTTTTAAACTTTCAGTATGAGAATATTACGAATCGATATGTTTCATAGAATACAATACCCACAAAAAATCGTTCAGTTCAACTAAGACGATCGCATTTAACTTTTAATTCTTTAGTTTAAAACTGTTAATGCTCATAGTGTCGTCCTGTCAACTATAGTGGTATTAATACGAATATAATATAAATACGAATCAGTTGTATTCTCCATTGCTTGATTAAAACCAGATGGATCAGTGGTGTTAAGGATCTTAAATTTAAATTGTACTTTGCAATGCGCAGGCCTATTACTGTTGAGTTACAGTGAGATGATTTTCATAAACAGAATCAAGAATATTGTATTACTGTCTGTAAACTGTGTAAACCAAATTTCACTGCAAATAGATAATGTACTGTAAACTAATTATCAGTAAATATTGGTATATTTTACAGAACTTATTGATAGATTGACAGTTCATTGATATTAACTGTCAGAATTTTCCGTCATAATAGCATATCTAATGCTACATAATAACATATCTAATGCTACATAATAGCATATCTAATTGCTACATAATATCATATCTAATGCTACATAATAGCATATCTAATGCTACATAATAGCATATCTAATGCTATATAATAGCATATCTAATGCTACACGCGACGCAACGCGCGACGCTGCAGTGGGTTTCCACCTTTTAATGCTACAATCCAGAAACTTTTAAATATAAATGTATATAATTGTCACATAACGCTGCTATAAGAAACATATCAAATCTTGTACATTTTTAGAATAAAGCAGCATTACATAATTACGTAATTATCGTTATAAACTACTTGCAAAGAAGGTTCTGATGTCATTTGTAATAAGCCTCGTTGTGTGAAATGCTACACTACCGGCAAGAATTAATATAGATTATAACAGTATCTGTTGATCGAATAGATTTCATTGTTGAATCTTGATTAATTGTATTAAAATGAATTTATAGACACGCAAGAGTAAACTCAGCTTACACTGACTTTCACAAAAACACGCAACATGGCCTGAGTTAAAACTTGCGTATGAAAAAGTTTGCCATTATACAATAGCCGAAAAGTTAACGTAAACTTATAACATAATCTTGTAACAGTTTAATATCTCACGAACTTCAAACACAGACCTTGTACATATTGATATCTTAAAATTAGGAAGTGCGATGAAATTTTACAGTATGCTTATCTTTCAGCCTGTATTTGTGCCTCGTATTAATTATGAATGCTGTATCCATCTATCAACTAATTACAGTTTTTTCAGATAGAAAATTTTCATCGTGAACTTTTATTTTTTGCTTAATTAAAGTCATTCTACTCTGGCCGATTATATGACTACTCGAAAATTATATTTCTCATCTCATCAGTATATTAAAAAAATTCCGTTACGGTTAGGATTAAATTGAAGATAATTTAAGTTCTTTATTTTCTCAATTCTTATTTTATATTACATATTAAGCTAAAATATTTAGCGTGTATATTCATCATAAATAAATTGCATATATGCACATAACACAGATTGACATAACTTCACTTACAGTATAGGCCTGCTTTAATAGTTTATGTTATACCGCTATAAACAATTATATAATGTTGTCGCAGCTATACAATATAAATAGCTATACAATATATATAGAATATTTAAAAACACAATGCGCATATTGTATCCAATGCATTGAATATTTATTAATCCGCAGATAAAAAGAATAAAAATTAACTAATGCAAAGGATTAATTGCCATAATACAATCTAATCGAAAGAAAGCAGAAAAAGCTTTAATATATAATATTGCCTATACTTTAAAACTGTTCTTCAGCCTATTAATGTTTATAAGAGTCTATTGCTAACTTTTTCAACAACCTGGCTGATGCAATAAATTATTATATGGGCAAACAATTATAATCTAGATATGATTATAATATATATGCCTATTATTAGTAGCTTATAATTGTTTTGTGTTTTCCAGAAATTAGAAATGATATGATACAATAAAAATATGCTACACTGTTTCATTTCTTCTATGCAGACTGTTTAATATAAGACTTGCAATGTTTATAAAAATATTAAATTACTCTTATTTTCAAAAGTATTTACTGTATACGATTTCAAGATCTATTTAGATATAGCGATTTACAGTTTATTACTTAACACGGTTACAATAATAAAATACACAATTATAATAATAGCCACGATATTAGCTTGGATGATTTTAGTTTGTTGTCAACTCGTCAAGCAGTTTACTTCACAAAAAGTATTCAATATAAGGCGCTATTAAGTTTAACCATTACTAGGTCTATAACAAGTAAACAAGTTTCATTTCCTCTATGCAGATTTAACTGTATATATAAGACTCCAAAACCGTTAAACCAAAACGCCACAAACGAAACGGTAAGAGAAGCGTTTTAATTAATATTTAATCGGGTTGTACAGTGTTATTTTATTTTCTCTAGTAAAGTATACTTTTTTAGTTGAAAGGTACGGTGAATGTATTAGTAGTGACTGTTTTGCTTGGAGCAATCGAAACAGCCTAGTTAATAATTAATGAAATATGAATGATATAAAATCATATTACATAAGGAGTTAATTTGTAATAGTGAAGTTCGGGTGGCCCTCAGTGTCTTATTCAAAAGACATTTTACCCAACCAGGTCAACAATTATTTGAGAACAACTTTTGGTAACTATGCACTCACTTCTGGTTCTAATGTCTATGCATATTATTAGCACTACGTCTATATAATAGTTAAAACTATATAATGGTTTCAGTAATTTGTACTAGTTTGAAAAGTAGTTTCTAATAGTCTCCAATAGTTTCCAATACTTTTTAATACTTCTTAATAGTTTCCAATAGTTTCTAATAGTTTTCAATTGTTTTCGATAGTTTTAAATACTTTCCAATAGTTTTCAATAGTAATAAAATATGAAATAACTCTAACTCTAAGTTTTGTGTAAATCAATGCTTTTATTTAGACAAAATTAAAAATGAACACAAATATGTAAAACATTTCAGCATCAATGAAAAAAATCAAGATGCAAAACTATGACAAGCAAATGCCATAAACCAATAATCTATACAATGTTAAATATTCAGATACCTTATGATTACAGTGTACTCAAAGTTCTTCAAGCCAAAGATTTGTGGATTCTTAAACCATTACAAAGTTATTTACTGTTATATCGTTATTAATGCAACATAATATTAAAACATTCATTTAAATAACATCTAAGCTAAACGATACAGAAATTTCACTGGACAACAATCAAAGTATTTAATTTCTGAATAAAATAATCAGTTCAATAATCAGTTTTTCTTAAATTAATAATAGAATAAGCATCTGAGAAAAATATCAAACAGAAATTTTACAAAACGTTTAAAGCTAAAATTTACAGAGTTATCATTATATTTTTAAAAAAATATATTTTTACATTTTATTAACCATGTATCATACAGAAAAAGCATACCGTTAAACATTTTAATCGCATTTTTATATAATATAACTTTACGAATAAAAACGTGCAGTACACAAATCATCAAAATGAAACGCATGCAAACAAATTACAATAAACGCTTATCTAAATCAAAACTAATCTAATTCTAACTGCAGAATTGTAAATTTAACGAACTGCATAAAAAATACTTGAAAATGACTTAATTATTAAAATTGTAATACAAAGAAAGTTGATTCAATTAAAGTAAGCCAGCGAAATAAAGCAAATCATCATCATCGTTCAGTGTGGCCAGTTCCTCTGAAGTCATCAGAGAAATGTCTTCCAACTTGGGAATATCAACATCAGACACAAGAGTCGATTCTGAATCATTTTGATCTGATGTTCTGTTATCATCAACTGAAATAATCATAGTTCCACTTAAAACTGAAAGTATAGTTACAGTTTTTTATCGCTGAAAATAACTATTTTATTCGCAAATGAAGCAATAAAGTCAATACGATAGCAATATTACAATATTACATTTTAATAAAATGTAAAAATATATTTTTTTAAAAATATAATGATAACTCTGTAAATTTTAGCTTTAAAAGTTTTGTAAAATTTCTGCTTGATATTTTTTCAGGTGCTTATTCTATTACTGTATAAACAGTATTGCAAATAAACAAGCTAAATACATCCATTTAATGTTAAAGTTTAATAAATATCCGAGAACATAAAATATTTAAATCGCGTATAAGAAACTACGTAAAGATCACTCATCACTTACAAGAGAAAGGTGATGAAGGCAGTGAAACGCTATCAGACAAGACTTGTGATGTAGAGAAGAGTGATGCAAAGTTGTACTTGTGTCCGAGTATGTCGTTGAAGTAAGTCTCCGGGCGTTCAATGGCCGACCAAATGTCATCAAAATTATCTACGTAAAAAATTCAAAAACAATGATAAATACAAGAATATAAATAAGAGAATAAATATGTTTATAAAAATTAAAAAAGCATATATATGTTTAGAAATATAAATATAAGAAAATATGGAATGATAATATCAATGAATTGTTTCGTTTACATCTTCAAATAATTCTAATCAATGCATTACTGCATTTAAAAAAGTAAAAAAACCGGAACTTTTAAAATATCAATTCATAATAATCAATATATAACACAGTGAAAGCAGTTATATAAAAAGGATTTAGGATTAAATGCACCTATACTAAATCAAAAATAATTGTACAAATAAACGTAACGCTTAATTGTACAGATAAATATTTGATAATATATCAGACTAAAAACAGTTATTGAGCTCTTAAATTACAGTAAAATGTAAAATATACCAACCTTCGTCAATCTCTAATGGAAATGCAGGCTGTTCAATGTCCGGATATTCATCAACATTATCTACATCCGCCTTTAGACAAGCGTTTGAGCTAGCAGACAGACTTGGCTCTTGATCACAACGTGTGACTGAGCTAGCGATTGACTGACTGCGCAAGCCTGTGTCAACTTTAACCGCATTCAACGCGGAAGTTGATGCGCTTGGCTTCTGAGAATTCCATAAAAGATAACAAGAGATGTTTGTCTTAATATCAAGTTTATTTGTAAGTTTGTAGATATTATAATTTGTATAAAAACATTAAGTTTTCTTCATTTGAAATACAAAAGTGAGAAATTTTGAAATAAATTACACAATACAAACGCTGATATTACTTGTCATTCAGATATTTAACGATAGATATCACACAAAACTTATACCATCAATTCAATCATAGAATAAGAAAAGAGAAGATATATAAAGGAACAATAAATTATCAATAACATTCAACAGTGATATTTAAATCAAACGTTAAAACGTACTTCAGTTTTCGTTGCATCAGACTCCAAACCTTTGATGACATTACTTGATCTCAAACCAAGTCCCAATCTCTTTCCTGATGTTACATTAGATGACAAACTGATACGGGGCTGTGTCGCTTGCTTCCTTGCATCATTGCTAATGATGTCACGGGTCACAAGATCAGACGCATGAAGAATGTTAACGCTACCGAGTGGTTTACGTATTGGATGAATGTTAGCGACATTGGCACCCAGGGTTTTACCTTCAATCACGCGAAGTCCTGAAGTAGAATGACCAAACATCATCTTGTTATTTTATCAAGTAGTAACTATGTGTTATAAACTAGTTAATAGTAGAAGTTAGTACTCGTAAGTTAGTTAAGCTAGTTAGTAGTAAAAGGTACTAGTTAGTACTTAATAAAAGGTATTAGTTAGGTAAACAAATCAGTAGTAAAAGGTACAGGTTAGTTAGTTTATTTCCAAACCAAAATACAAATATATATTATACGATAAATTGTAGAAGTATAAAAACTAGTAGTTACTAAATGTGTCAAGAAAGCAGCGATTCAAATTACTTTTAGAGTCAAACTTACTTTAGCAATGTACCTTTCAAATTGTTTTAATGTTAACAGCCCATAATAACAAGCAAATTAAATAAAAATATATAACAACAGAATAATTACAAAGCAAAATAACCTTGATTTGTAGAAGCATAGCTTGCATGTGTCATAGAGAGAGAATCAACTGACGCATTTTCCTTGTCTGGGAACGACATCTTGAAGATTAGAGTTCAATTTTTTTGAATGAAAAAGCTACAAACACGCAGAGTCTACGTTATAAACCAACTTGAATTTTAAATTCTCTATTCTATCTAGTGAAAGATATAGAAATACAATTAGATTTTTAATCGTCTAGATTTATTGCCTTCCAGTTTTCTAATTTTTAACTATATTTAGATTTAAATAAATAAATAATAAAACTTATTTTTTAACTAAAATCCACAACTATAAAAGTATAACAAAACACATTTCCCAGGGGTGCAATATTCTCGATTTCTTTGTCTCTTAAATTAAATCCCTCGTGTGACGTGTCTGGGGGAAGGGGACGATGGCAAGTCTTCCAGTCTTTTTAAAAAGGTATCTTATATCCCTAATCCCTCGTCAAAGTAGCAGAAAAATTATTTATCTAATAAGACAGAATGATTTTAAATTTTTATAAATTTTGAAAAAAAATCTGAATAATTTTTATAACTGCCTCTCAATGTAATATCGCTCACTGTTAAAGTTTCTTATTGGAGGAGAAACTTAAATATAAAATTGTATTTCTAACTCTAAATTCGTCTTATTTTATTTGTATAAAAGCTAAAACTAACATTATTGGCACAATATTTTATAGATTTTTAACTAATTTGATAATAGTAAGCGACATGCTATTGTGTTGAAAATATTGACTGAGTCGTCAAATTAATGTCGTCAAATTTGATTCACAAAACTCGACACAATCTATATAGAGTAAATGACTATTTACAAGTCATTTTGAAGTCAGTTTAATAGTTAACAAGCATTTAATAGAACTTATTTACAGCACTTATTTTAATAACGAAATTCAACTCTCATTCTAAAATGAATTTCAAATTCTTTGCAATTAAGAATTACATTTCTTTATTCGTTATAGACTTAAATTTCTAAATTCTATTCATAATGTAAAACACAAATGAACTCAATAGTTTCATTGTACGTTATATCAACCATTAATAAAAGTTCTAGCACTGTAATAAATATTTCAAATAAAACCAAATTCTAGATTCATAATTAAATTAAACTTATTTTATCATCAGACAAGAATCTAAATCAGTCAATTGAAGCTAAACTGTTAATTCAGCTCAAATAGTCTTATTATTATAAAAGTTTATCCCGATAAATCATTAGCGTCAAACATGTTCTGATCAAATGACTGAGCTCGAATTTGTCGGCCGGCAAAAAACCTTCCGTCTAATGATTTTGTAGCTTTGTCCATTTCTGTAAAAATTAAATCATCAGTTTAGTCCAAAAAGTCATAATTTATTAGACACAAAACTAGAGAACAAAATAATCTGCCAAAAGGCTTAAAAACAAAGTCTATTTATACATAAAACCGTGTGAAAGTTTAAAACTATCTATACATACCAAAGTCTAAAAATACATCCTTCAACAATAACACAACTATTATAAAAATGAAATTTAATACTAAAATTACAGCACAATTACAAAAGTAAAATGTTACAAACAATTATAAAAACACTGCCAAACCCTCTACATAACCTAACCCAGAAAACTTCCATTAATTTCACTGTAAACAATAAACAAAGAGAAATACAAAACAATATAATACAAACTAAATCTAACTACAAATTCCCAAAAAAAAGTCGATACAAATTTCACGCCAAAACCAACCGGAAGGTTCTTTAAATTCGACGAATATTTTAACGAGCACTTCTGCATCGTCATCCTCGCTCTGTTTCTCCTGATAGATGATGACTCTGTTGACGTGGCCGTATGAGGAACACTCATCGATGACTTCACTCTCGAGGTCTTCATCTACATCCTGGGGACCGACCATATTTCGCAGGACCATCACGCGGGACTATGACAAAAAAACAGCGCGAAAAGTCGATAATGAAGCAATGATTTTAAATTATCGCAATGAGTCATAATCAAACTTTACATACAGTAAATCTAATAAAGAATATGATCCTAATAACATTAAATTCGGTAAGTTACAATTCAGCAAATACCATCAATAATAAAAATGCGACTGTAATAGCATTTTAAATGATATTACTTCAGATTAAATTACCGCAATGCTCAGAGTTAAAATCAAATGCGTGTTAAATTCGTTATAAAAAACGTACGTTACATATAGTAAATCTAATAAATAATACAAAGCAGAAGTTTAATGGCAAGTACTAAAATATTCTTTCAATATACAGTAGAATAACTTATAATTTATTTATTCTCAACAGCTTTATACATAAATGTTAAAGAACTAAAAACTGGAATCAATCAATCGATGTCAGCTAGTTAGAATGTTACTTTACATCAACTGAAATTAGTTTCTCTACAAATTCTTTTATCTCAAAAATTCATGGCACATCCATCACTGTTTAACTTCAAAAATTCACATTATATCCATCACAGAGCAAATCCTTAATATACTTACTTTAATTAAATTCATTTTAACTTTTAAGCTTTTATTTCAATTAGATAACTTTTAAGCTTTTATTTCAATTAGATTTAGATTAGATTTAAACGGATAAAAAATTCTAAAAATCCACATAGCGCTATCTCTGTACAAACCTCAGAATTGCGCATCAGTTTCTGCATGACCATGTGTCGCGCCTGACTGCCGCTGATCTGCATGTTTTCCTGCGACGCTATCGTCTGACCGACGTCTTCTTCAACCAGCCGCTTCTGAGCATCAGTCAACCGTATCGATGTCGCCACGGTTGGCTGCACAACGATGGCGGGCGGGGGTATGCCACCGGCAAGCGGCATGTTGCCGAGTCTACTAGATCCTCCAATAGATGGCATGCCTAAATATAACGTTGTTTTTTCTTTGTGATTAAAATCTTCAAAAAAGTAAAAAGTACCAATCACCTGATTTAAGTTTGAAACCAGTTCTATATATAAATAAAAAAAAATGTTACAAAATAGTAAATATTTTAAGAGAATGGGGGCAATAAACCGCTTTTACTTTCTAGTTAAAAAAAGAAATAAAAATCACAAACAATCAGTCGTGTCTAAAATAATTTAAAAAAATTAAATTTAACTAATCAATATAATTAATACGGAATGTATTAGATTATTCAATATAAAATACTGAATATATAAATTATGTTATATATTGTATATAAATATTTGTATACATGATATTATGTTATGATCATATACGGTATTAAGTATATAAATGATGTTATGATATAAATCGTGTTATACAGGGTGCGCCAAAAATAAATAAACCCCTAGCGACTTTGCGATAACTAAGCCAAAAAATAAAAAAAAATTCTCAAAATTTTGTCAGTTTGTAGAGGAGGAAATTTGACATCTAACTGCCAAATTTCACATCGATATCTCAATTCATTCAAAAGTTATGAACTTTCTACGAAAAAACTTCAAATTTTAATTTAACCAAGCTCCGCATTAGAGCAGTCTCATAATTTTGTGATCTTTTTTCAAATAATTTGCTGATTTTTTTTGTAAAACTTGTCATTTGATGAGCAGAGTGTCTGTAGATAAAGTTGATAACAAAAATAGCCTCTGTCTGTTTTTATATGAGCCTACAATCTCTTTCTTGTTGACGATACGGATGTGTTCATGAAGTTTTGTGTCAAATCCGTACAAATCTGTTG
>JAQIXG010003731.1:0-14210 GCA_034700105.1 Oconnorella tubifera | reverse complement strand
AGCAGGGAGTGCACAGCCCCCCTCCCCCCCCCTTATAATACTACATTCAATAATATAATTAGTGATTATTATAACCATAAATTAAGTTAATAACGATGTATAAGAACATTCATTTAACTCAATAATTGTAAATTAAGCAGTTAAACCTAATACCAACTTGAATTTTTAATGAAAGTCAATTTTTCACGCGACCGTTTTGACGGGGCCCTTTTGTCGGAGTTGTTTTATCAAGGCCGTTTTGTCGGGGGCCGTTTTGTCGGGACCGTTTTGTCGGGTGCCGATTTGATGTGGTACCCTGCAGGCGCCTCCAATTGTCAAATAAAAATAAAACTTAATTGTTTTTACTGCTGGCTCCATCTGTCGAATGAAACTATAGCTATTAATTGACTTTACTGGTGGCGCAATCTGTCGAATGAAATAAAACTAAATTGTTTTTGCTGCTGGCGCCATCTGTTGAATGAAAATAAAACTTTTAATTGGTTTTTACTGCTGGCGCCATCTGTTGAATGAAAATAGAACTTTTAATTGTTTTTACTTCTGGCGCCATCTGTCGAATGAAAATAAAACTGTTCACTCTTTTTACAGCTGGCGGATGGCACAACAAAACGGCCCCGACTTAACGGCCCAGGACAAAAGGGCCCCGTTAAAACGGCCCCGATAAAACGGCCTCCGACAAAACGACATAGATTAAAAATAGTATCACTTGAAAGTTTTGGCCAAAAAAAAGAAAATAGGTTATCGCATTAAATTTTTGGTAAAATAAGTTAAAAATGTCACATAAAAATTGAGAATTTTCCTTTTTTCTGCCCCCTCCCCCGCTTAGAAAACCGTTCTTCGTCAGCACTCTACAAATATTCAAAAGTCGGCGCTTATGTACTCAATAAAGCAATATCGATAAACTCTTACATGATTTGAAATTTTGAATGGTTTTTTTTTACCATAGACGACTTGATTTTGAGACGATATGACCGCAACCCAAATAAAAATGAGCGTAATTTAAAAGAAAGAAAAATTGAATAAAAATAATTTTGTTTTAAATTTTATTCATTCGCCAGAAGGGAACCGTAGAATTACTTGAAAGGTGTGAATATTTATGTATATATGCATTCTCCGTATAAACTGTATTATTCATTAAGTTTTTTTATTTTGGTTTATTTAGGATATTTTTTATGGTATTATTTAAACAGCGGCCCTGCCAGTTGCATCAAGTTTTGTCTGGTTAGAATGAAATTTTATTAATGTTAGTTATTAATATTAAGCTTATTGCACAGCGTAAATAACTTTTAATTCGAGAAATGTATTATTAAATTAAATTAATAGATATAATTTAAATAATTTTAAATAATGTAAAAATTGTCTATTTTATTAAATTGTCTATTTTAAATTGTCAATAAAAATGTAGCCTATTAAAGTATGCAATTGATGCATTTAGCATTAATACCTGTATGAATTTCTTAACTTTTTAAACTAATCTAAATGTTATTTTCGCATTAAAATTGTTTCAATTGTTAATTTTTAAACAAATTTAACCTCTAAATATAACCCTTTCTCCTCCAAAAGACGTGGTGTAAATTCGATTTATTGTTTCTGGATCAATCTATTGTCAAGACTATAGTCTATAATTATAGTCTTATGAGTGCCTTAAACAAAAGACCGAGCCGACTTTTATGCAGTATCCGACAATTTTAGTGCAATATTAATCCCTGGATCAAGGAATTTTATATTATTTCTATATTATTTAATTTTAGATAAGCGTTAGAATAAGCGTTGAATGTTTCATTATATTATAAATAATCAGAAATTTTAAAAAGTTCAGTTAGTAAGAGGGTTCTACTCTTTTACAGTTCTTCATGAATCGAAAACAATGAATCGACAAAATCTGATTGATGAGCGTTTGATTTTGGAGCGAATCAAAAAGGGACATCCGTTCGATGACAAGCCAACAATACAGGTCTTGTAGTAATTTTAACATGAGTTTCTAGTGAAATTATTTCTGTTTATCATCGGTGTATCAATGGAAGCTTGGGCCTATGATAAAAGATATAACCTCGCATTTACGCATATAACTCATATTATTTATGAATTATATTGTTCTTTTAATACATACACTAGTCATTGTAATTTTATCGCTAGAGGGTAACTTAATGTCAACATTTTTGTTGTGTTTGCTCTTTGTAAATCTTACATTTCTGTCATAATGAACAGATAAAAGCATTATACAATTATATGACCTTAGGCTGGAAAATTAAATACATAACAAATATGCCAATTTTTTGAGTGAGGGCAAAAATTTGTCTATTTTGAAAATTTATTCTCCATCATCAATGCTCACCGTTGAAGTGGTAAAGTGCCGGCATCGGAATCGACTAATCCTGGTTGAGTTGTTATGTTTAATAATATTGACTAGCCTACTGTATTCTTTATTAAAATCCTTACTCTTCAATTTATCTGATACGTATTTACAAATGATAATCTAAACGTTAGATTTATCATTTATAAACATTAGAATTTCATTCCTATTGCTATATTTTGTTATTTTAAACTAGCATCATTGAAGCGATCTTGCTGACATATTAAGACAATTATATAAAAAGATTGACTCTATGAAAACATCTATTTACTCAATTGTTAACATTCTTCATTTCTGTTTCAGTCATTCTTCGAATCAGTGCTCAAAAACGATCGAACTTTCTGTCATAAAGATATCGCTAGGTTTCAAACCTCCTCCCTTCATTTTCTGTCTGCCTACAACGCCGTCATTGACCAGTTGCCCGCTGAAAGTCTGCTGTTGGTCTGTGACGACATCAGTCAATGCGTTGCCATTAATAAATTCGGCGATCGGTCAAGCGTGAAGGATCCCCACATGGTTGCAAAATATATCTACAGCTTCATCTTGAGGATTACTAAAAGAGTAAGAATTTTTATTGGTTATTTTTTTAATTAAAATCCTAATGCACGTACATAGCACAGTGCTTTGTCTGATGAAACACCTGATTAACATAGTGGAATTTATTTTAAACTAGTACTTGAAGTCTGTTTAAGTATGGCCAAGAGTCATTTAAGAGTTAAACATTGTCTTTTGACGATTAAACAGATTTTATACTATAATAAAAATTGGTGAATATCATAAGCCTAATCTTAGTTTAAGCCCTAACCCTAGAAGTAAAGGTTTGTCTAACCCTAATCCTAGAATTACAAGTCTGTCCAGGAATGGTCCAACAGCCATTTTAAGGACTTAAATCAGAAATCATGACTGTCGTATGCATTGTTATTCACAAAGCATGATTTATTTTCCTTAAATTAATCTTTCAGGCTCAGATTTGTTTTTGAACATTTTTTAAACTAACTGAATTTGAAATTATTATCTAATTTATTTACTTCATTGCATTTCTGATGTTTAGAACGAGTTTGAAGCATCAAGAATTATCGGATCTCTTATGTGCGATGAACTCGCATCACTCGGTTTACCCTCCACCGATCCATCTCACTCATCACTCGTTGATCTCGCTCACGGTTCTTATGTTAGCATTTGGAACGCAGCAACGACGGCGGATCTAAATCAATGCCACGCGAAAAATTTTAAACTCTCAGTACTGCGCGCTAAATTGTGCTCGCTATATTTGCATCGATTAGCAGCGAGGGATAGCGCAGCATTTGCGCGTAAATTTTGTGCAGTTTTGAGCGATGCTTGTTCGCTGTGTGGTGCGGATAGAGAGAGCTTTTTAGCCGATTCTGAAAATTTGATGGATTCATATTTGAAATTAGATGAAGTTGAAGAAGATAGATGTTTAGATAAATCAGAAAGTTGTGATTCAGTAGAGGGTATGTCAGCAGTCGGTAGTCAATCAGTTGGCTTGGTTGGCAACAAAGTGGATAGATTGCTTGGTAAGAAAACAATTGGCAAGAAACCAAGTTCTTCTGGCAATGTAATTAATAATTTAGTAGATGATGGATTGATGAGTTCAGTTTGTAATAAGCGTGATAATTTAGCCAATGGTCAAACAATTGATCACAAATTAGCAAGTAATTATTCAGTTAATAACCAAGTGATTAATACTGATAACCAAACAGTTAGTAATCCATTGCTTAATTCAGTAGATAATCAGTTTGCAACGTCGGAAAACTTATCTTTTATTCTCTGTATTTTAGAGTGCGTTGTTGGGTTCGTTAAATTTATATCGCAGTCGGGTGGTGCGGATAAAACTGTAGGTCAGTTGGTTGAAAAACTGGAAGGGAGGGTTAAAAGAAGCGAGAATAAGAGCGAGGGATTTTTAATGTTTGCCGTGAAAATAATTCAGGTGGCTGCGTCAAAAGAGTGGGGAGGTAGTGAGGAAGATTTTCAATTACTGAAAAAGGTACTTCGTAATTTCGATATTTTTTTATCTTCTTTCTTATATTAACATATGATTTAATATAACTTCATTATTGTAATATCATATTCATTCATCTCATTCATTTGCTATTATAAAGAAGTAAATATAAAGAAAGATATTTATGAAGATTTCAAGTAGGATTAGTTTTCATAAAGACAACGTGCAGTATATGCCCTATTATGGCGATTTGTCTATACTGCGTTATCATTAGATAATTCGGATTATTTTTTATATTATAAAGTTTTATCACTATTAAGACATTTTTGACTGAAATTTGACCGGAAAGCTATGATTTTTTAAGTGAATGTTAGAATCCGAACTAAAATTGTTTTTTTTATTAAACAAGCTCCCCGGAATCCAGCATTTGATGAATTTTTAAAATTTATTATTTTATAGTAATTTACATTTCTTATTTTTTCATTATTTTACGCAATAGTCTTGTTGATAAAAATATACCGAATATTTTAAATATTTGATCGTTTCAGTTGATCGTCAAATTTGATCAAGTTATCTCGTCCAAGCTTTCTTTTAATGTGATCAAACTTTGCTCGCTCTGTGTTATTTTGGATTTCCTAACAGAGCGTCTCGCCTGGTTCAACGGTGAAGACATCAATGATAATCTCGTGCAGTCTTTTTCCTCAGCTCAACTTTCAATAGCGTTGGATTTATGCGATAAACGCGCTAGGCTTTATTTAGCGCGTGGTGATGTTGCTAGCGTGACAGTGTCGTGCATTGGAACGTTTAGGGCATCTTGTTTAAGCGCTGTTGTGCAGAAATTGAAAATTTTACTCGTTTTAATTCAAAACAAACACAAAGGTTTGAGAGTTGTTTATTTTTAATAAGGATGGAATTTGAAGAAATTTTAATTCAATTAATTTAAATTGTTATTGGTCAATTAGGATTTATTTGTGGTTTCTCCAGCAATTAAAATGTAAAATTATTTAGTACTAGTGATTTTTTACTTTATTTCTCGTCACATTTGACTCGCTATATATTACTAAATAGAGCTGTTGTGCTGATGCACCGCAACAAACAGAAATGTTGAAGAAATAGACGAAAAAGTAAAAATGCTCAGAAATATTTCACAGTTTATATTAGAAGGTACGCTTGCATTGCATAGATTGCATTGATATGTATTGTTTCATAGTGTTATTTGAGAAGTAATTTCTTGTTTTCAGTGGATCATTTAGATTTATCCTCTCAATGTTGTTCAAGTCTGCAGCTCATGCAGAAAATAGCGACTGACTCTTTTAGTGATCTGCAGACTAAATCAACTCATTATATTTCTTTATTAGGTATTTTTTTTATCTCAGTTTAAATATTTTCTATTATTGTAACTGTATTGGTTTAGATAGATTCCACTGGTATTAAATAGGATTTTGGTAAATTTGATGAGTAGTTCTGATCAAATTTAGTTAATTTCTAGAAATTTTTTTTGTTTGTTTTTGATATGTTCAACATTTGAAGTCCATATTATTTAAAACTTACTGACTGTGACTTTGATTGTTATTAAACTCTTATCATAATTCAACTAGGATTTATGATCATTCCACTATGATCATAAATCAGTTAAATTATTTAGCCTTCTTTGATAATTTTAATCTTAAAGGAAGAGTATTAAATAGATTGTGTTCTCGTATCATTTTGTTTCTGTATGTTCAGTTCACAATATTTAGTTACATTATCTTCATCTTTCAGTATTGATGTTGCATATTTGAATCATAGTTAATTTTTTGCTATGATTTTTACATTACATATATTTTATTTGGTATAACAGTACATCTGGCGTACAATTTTGGCCTGCAGTATTATCGTGATCAACTGTACAAAGATGTCATTGGTCCCTTACAAGTGTGTATAACAGAAATACTGAAGATTTCTTCGATCGACTTAAATGAAAAATCATCTCGACTTTCTAAGGTTTTCAATTGATTTGATTTCTTTTTTGGTCAAATTTCTTGAATATTTCCTTTTTGGTCGAAATTCTAGAATATTAAACTACAAGTTATTGAATTAGATCAAAACTTTACGAATATCATAAATTTATATATTTATAAATTTATTTTGTAGTGATACCACTTAATCTTGTTATTCTTCAGTTAATCCTATGTTATTTTTTATCAATAAACGTAACTTCAATTATTTTTAAGTTTGTGTGTCTGTAAAAGTAGATAGCTAATGTTCAGCATTCACTAAATTGCTTTGAATCATTCAAAGTTCATATCATTCTCCGATCATCAGATTTTTAATCATTCAGTCCCAAGCATCATACATCTCATAATGTAGAGTATTGAGCCATTTCAATCATGTTACACATACTGTACAGGCATTGGAACCAATTACAGAGCGCGAGTAAAATTATATTTGAGTACCGATATTTTAGATATTTATTTTCGGTAAACAATGTTTATCGTAAATAAGTCTATATTATTTTGTTTTGTTTTTTGAAAATTGTATTTTAGTTTATAAATATTATATAGCATTATTTCTTTTTTTAAATTTTTCTTTTGGAATTTTAGTCTGTTTATAAATATTCTATAGTATTATTTTTATTTTCTTTTATTTTTTGTATTTTAGTCTGTTTCACTGGGAAAATGTTACGAGCTGATTGCTGACAGTCAGAGAAAGATGGGACAGTTGTCTCAGTCTATAGACACAATTGTCTCCGCTGTGCGCGTCGTAGACAGTGAGAGTCTCGCGTCTCTGGTTAAACAGTGGCTACGTCTAATGGTAGACATTTGTGCGGTTGGTAGTGAAAATTGTGGAGTTGAAATAAGGTGAGATCTTTTCTGTTATCTGATACATGCATTTATAACAAAAATAATAATAAATTTACTGTAATTGATTAAGTGCTGTAATATATGAAGGATATCTCAGATATAGCTGTTAATTTAAATGTATTATTAAAAGGTATATATGTAAATATGAATTATCGTTAAACCTGTAAAATTTGATGTAATAAATCTTACTTTTTGTCTATATTTTATCAGACAGATACAGATTTATTTTTATTATCCATATGTGAACGGAGTGGATTGCACTGGTACTGTAAATTATTAGCAAATTCTGCAATAGATTAAATATACTAACTAATTGCTAAATAGCTTATAAATGAAGAATTATTGTTACTAATTATACCTTTCCTGTCGTAAAATTATTTATAGGACTCTACTATCCAGCGTAAAATCTAAGTTTGGCTGCGTTGATATGAAAATTGATAGATGTCAGTTACTTCAGTGTGAATTAAGCATTATCAAACTGCACAGGTTAGTATATAAAGCTTAACTTTTGCGATAGATTGTGGTAACTAATATTAAAGTGATTAGAGTTAAAATATTTCATTGACTTGATGCAGTTTTTTAGCAAGGCACTTATTTTGGTGTCAAGTATTTTTTGAGTATTACTCTATAAATGAGTGTTTATTTGGATCAGGTCCCCTGTGGTGCCTTATCTTACAAAGGTTTTAGATGAGCTGAAAGTTGAAGCCAGTGGCGATATACTGCTTTATTGTCAAACTCTTGTGGAACAAGCTCATCATTTGTACACTTATGAGGGGCGTTCGTAAGTCTTTTTTCTTCTTCTGCTTCTTATTCTTTTCTATTCTTCTTGCTTTCTTGTTCTTTATTCTTCTTTTTTTGTCATCTGATTCCTGTTATTCTTCATCCTCTTCTCGATGTGTTATTAACTCAATAAATTGGCTCCATTAATTCATTTAATGGAAGCCTTCGAACCAAAACTTAACTCTATCGAGTTTAACCCTAACCCCAATCCTAGGTCAAACCTTTACTCTGAAAATTAATAGTTGGGGCTTGATTTGTTGGGACGATTTTAGCAAGTCACTGATGTACTGATATGTAATTTTGGTTTGAAAAAGATAACGTTGTTTTGTATTGTTATTAGTCCATCATTGGTGAAGTTATGCGATGAAGCCATTTCACTTCTACAATCTGGCAAAAGTTCAACGAACCTGTGTCAGCGTAATGTATTAGCCAAGGCTTATGTGACACTTTATATGATACAGGAACCGGATAAATTTGATCAGGTGACCAATTTCTTTACCACTAATTCAATAATCATTGTGTGCTTTTTGATTTTAACTAATATAAATAAAATTAATACAGTTTTGTGCATCAATCAGAAAGTTCTATTAATAAAAGAATTTTATTTATTAAGTCTGATTTGATTGTATAGGATTTCATTAGTCAAAGTATTATATTGCAACGTACTATAGCTGGGGAATTGTAAAAATGTTCCAGATTAATTATTGTTAATTTATATTTGGTTTAGTAATTTGAACTTCATATATTGTGTTTGTAATATTCCAACGCAATATAGCAATCTCTTTTGGAAGTAAAATTTTATGTTCTAGAAGGAAATTGTTCTCTTTATGATAATGAGTGTTCGCTCGTAACATGGTTTCTACACATTCATTTCACAACATAGTAAAATGATCTTTTGTGCTGATATGAGAGTTAGCGAAAATAATTGTAATAATATCATTCACTTGGTAGTTGATGCTCGTTGCTAATCTTAAATATCACACAAGCACAAGATATCTAATTTACATACCATTTAAATTCCTTGTAAATTACATTAATTCCATGAGTATATTTATGCTTTATTTCAATACTTTTTAATATTTTAACTATTTCTCAATCCAGATCAGTAAACCAGAAAGCAAAAAGGAGAATTCTAATCTACTTACCACAGCTTCTGATGATGACGATGATGATGACGACGACGTTCTAGTCACTTGCCGACGTGACTACTGGGATGTTGTGAGTCTCAAGTCTTTGAATGAAGCTTTGGCTATCTGGGAGGACTTGTTTCTACACAGTGGGAGCTCCTTAGATGATGTCATGAAGATTATTACCGATGTTGACATGACATTAGGTTATATCGAAGCTATGGTGGCCATATACAAACTGGCTAAGGTCTGTTGGGTTGTTACTTTGAAGATTTAATCGAAACTAATTGTTAAATTAATTTGGTTAAGCTTAAGGTTATATTTATCATTTGGATTTATTCATTATATTAACGATGTCGAAGACGTAGCTGTCAATTTAAGCACCTTACTGAAGGGTGCAGCTAGTTAGAGAAAATAGTGAGCTCTGCGAGATTTGTACCTGGACCTATCGATTTAGAATCCAATGCTCTAACCACTCTCTAACAGGCATTGACTGAGTTACTAAACGATACATTTATTTTCAGCATCGAAGTCTCTATCGTGCTGTTATGCTACTCTATCGTCTCTCATTGCCATCTCCCACTGGCAAGCGTTATCACTTGGTAGCCTACCGAGAGATGTTAGAGATTCACAACTCATTCGGCAATGTAGCCGCTGCGGAAGGTCTTATTGCCAAGGCAAGCTGGTGGGTGGAGAATACGGGAGGCGGTGACTTTATGGCTCAACAATATGCTCGTTTTTATATCGAGTATTTAATTGCTGTGGCAGAAAGTTTACTAATTGCTGAAAAGGTAAAGTCGAAAGTGAATTTTAATTTTTATATATGTATTTATATAAAGACAGTGTAGATTAAACAAATTGGCTTGAAAAGTAATTATTGCTATCAACCCCATTTGTTAATTAGTTATTATATTGCATGGCATTGCGTTTAATAAAAAATATTTTGTCAAAGCTTTTTTAGCGAAGACATGGAGAGCACTCTGGTTAGATTTCTATAATATTCATTGTGTCACTAAATCACTCAAATTGATAGTAAAACACTCAAATTGACAGTAAAATACTAAAATTGACATGCTACATCCAATATATTTTTATAATGCATTCAAATTTAAAATTACTCGTATCGTTAGATACAACAAGCAAGAGTCTTATTGCGTACAATTACATCAATCAACACATCAAGCGTTAAATCAAGAAGCAAAGACAGCTACATCCTAAACGGTTGCATCAGTTTCCTGGAGGCAAGGCTTCAGATAGCTTCCCTCGATCCACCAGGGGACGGTGAGGGGGATGGCGCGGGCGAGGGGGAGGAAGGGCATTTTGTTTGGGCAATGTCACCGCTGGAGGCTGTGGTAAAGGGTACGAGGTCAATATCTGGAATTCTTTACTTTATGTTTGGAGAGAAAAAAGAGGGAGCAGGTGAGTGGTGCTTTCTGTGATGTATTCATAGAAATAAAGAAAAAAAGATTATATGTATCTTTATTCATCATAAAAGACAGGAATATAACATAATAGCAATAAAATTAATGCAAACAATTAAAGGAAAATGAAAGATATATATGGATTATTGTTAGGGTTAGTATTTATTTATTATATTATATTGATAATATCATAAATTTAAGAAATTTTTATGCAAAGTAACATATTCATTTTTTCTTATCTTTTTAAGTTTATTACATAGCAATAATTGTTGTTTTGCTTCGTATATAATTGTGTGTTTAATTTACCTGTAGCACCAATGTCTGAGTATGTATCAGAGAAATGGGTGATATTAGATCAGTTGCTCAAGTCTTTGTTGATAGCTGGAGAGGCGTACAGTCTTGCTGGAGATGTGAGGGAGGCAAGATCATATCTCATGCAAGGAATAAGGCTTGCTGATGCTCTCTGTCTTACTAAGAGGTATGGCAAGATGTGCTCTGTTTTTGAGATTTAGAGCACCACATACATAATATCAAGTAATATTGATTGCATCAAATTTGTTGACAGTTTACGAAAACGCAAATCATATAATTCTTTCTTAATGAGTCATCATTATTATCACATATTATTTATTCTTGTCTGTCCTAAATTGTAATGTTTTGTTTTGTCGTTTAATAAAAATAAACGAAAAATATCTACATTTATATTTAATCTACAATGTTTTCCGCATGATAAACATTGTAAACAAACTAAAATATTTCAGGAATTAAATTAAATCAATACGAAGTTTTTGAATTTTGTAAGGCTATCCATGTTCAATATCGCTCTTGCTAAACTTTTCTCTGATTCCGGCAAACTCGTGGACAGTTCCACCCACATCCGTTCTGCGGAACGTGTATTCCACCCTCCCAGTATCTCTCGCGCCCGCCCCACTATCCCCCTCTCCTTCCAATCCCCCAACAATTCGACACCAAATAAAGTTTCTCGACATGACACTAAACTCGATCAAGATGATTACGTTATAAAATCAAACATAATGTCACTAGATTTTCAAGTCGTGTCGAGGGACGAGCTCGGTAGCTCGCCAGTTAAAAAACGCGTTTGCAATATCATCGCTCCGGTGGCGTGGTCGCATGCAGACGCTTGCGCTTGCGTTGAATGCGGGGATGCGGTATGTGGAGAGATAAGAATGGCACTATTGAGGACAAGTGGCGCTCTCGCGTTGAGGAATAGGGAGTTTGATGTCGCTAAAGTTGTGGGAGGGTTGATGCTGGAGGGGGTGGGGAGGTTTGCGACACAAATTGCACGTTATAATGAGGTTTGGGATGTGTAGAATTTTTATATTTTAAAATATTTAATTTTTAGAAATATATGATTACATTTTTAATTATAACAATTACATATTAAATAGTTGTAGTAATTAAATTGAATTAATATAATTTTAATTTATAAATTTAATTATAAAAAATATATTATAAATATATAATATATTTTTTTTTAAATATATAATTCTAGGAATCTAATGACATACTATTGTGTACTTAAACATAACACAGAATAAATTGTTAAAAATACTATGGTAAATAAATTAGAATATTTTAATACCTGTATGGCTAATTCTCTTTAAATCTAAATTAGTTATTGCATCGTAAATATACAATAAATACAGTAAGAGTAAAGTAGTTTTTTTATAATCATCTTTCTTAGATGATCACCACTGCTATGGATATCAGTGACATCGCTAAAACAGAAACCAAGAAGAAACGTCAACGAAGTAAAGTACCCGTACGATCCAGAGATACTGCGTCTAAATCTCCATTTTATTATCATTACGAACGAGACACTTTGTCCGCACATCTTATTCTCTGCAAGGCTGCGTTGGGGCAAGGAGACAGTGTTGCGGCTGAGAAAGAAATCAATTGGTTAATTTCTGACGGGTTAAAAAATCTCAAAAATGTTGCCACTGGTGAGGTTTTGAATTTAAAAGCGGAAGGGTTTTACTTGATAGCCGCGGGGCGATTTACTGGTAGCATTTGTGACGAGACGCGCTATAGGTCGACTGTGGATCAGATCTGCGCTGGGATTGGTCGGTTGAAGTTGTGCGAGGGGGTTGGGGGAAGTGGTACCCCACTGCCGAGTGGAAAATCTAGCGCGGTATGTTTTTATGAATATAGATTTGTTTTTGTGTAATTTTGTTGGTTGGATTGTGTGTAAATGTTTCATGTGGCAACCCATCTAACTGCAAATTTAATGACATTTAAAAAAAGTTATTTATGAATTTATTTATGTTTAAAGAAAAGTGAAGTTTTGTAATTCATGTTTGATTTATGAGTCTTGAGAATAGTTAGGAGTGTATTTTTATAATCAATTATTTTCAATAGTTATTTGACAAGTTTTAAACTGGGAATATAGTCTAATTATATGAATTTAATAATTTGTGTACAATTTAATCATATGTAATGTTAGTTATAATGATAAAACTTATATATGAAATAGTGCAACGTTATAACTATTATTATTAGCCAATAACTTGTGATTGCTGAAATCTTGCAGTTAATATCTTTATAATTACTTAACAATTTACTTTCTTGTTTAAGCGTCTTGTTAAAGGATGTAGCAGGATGTCTTTATTTTATTCCATACTGAGACTCAAACCTGAGACCTTTGGATTTATGAGTTCAACTGTCTAAACCTCTTTACCAATGTAAACAAGATTACAAAACTTACATCTATTTTCTTACACGCGTAATATATACAGTCTGCCAGAACTTCAAAATCCGACAATCAAAAGATCTCAGGAAAAAATACGAATGATGCTGAAATTACTGGAAAAACTATTGAAAAGTCTCTAGTGGGTGCCCCTGTCAAGCGAGCTGTCCCTCAAAGAAGAGGCCCCCAAACCAGAGGAGGAGCAGGGAGGGGAGGGAAGAAAGGGATGGAGGCTATAGCTGAGCTACCTAGACTGTCAGTTAAGGCGGGGAGGGTGGGGAGTGGTTATAATGACTTAGAAATGGAAGGGGGTGGGGGAGATTCACCTTCGAGTGTGGGGTTGGGGGGCATGGTGAATATTAGTCAAAATGATAGTAAGTTTTATGTTTTAAGTTTTATGTAAAGTTTTGAGATGTAGACAACAGTATCTCTGTTAATTTGTTTGATTCTTCTGATAGTGTATTTCATAAAATAAACTAATAATGAAATAATTTATTTTAGAAATTGTATAAGTTTTAAATGTATTTAAGAAAAAGGCTCTAATTTAGGCGTGCAATATAAAACTGATATTAACGAAATAGGTAGTTGGATATCTAGACAGAGAGACTGACATACAAATAGTCAGCAACATAGATAGATAGATAAATAGTAATATCTAGAACAAATAGTTTGACCTATAGATAAGTAATATAGTAATGCTGTTTTTAGGTCAGTCTGCAATATCATACCTTCTCAGTGCTTATAACCTGTTGCGATATGATCCCCCGTGCATACTGCATCGTAGCGTCTCTCAAGCGTTAGCGATGGAGTATCATAAGACGCGTGATGCATGGAGCGTTGCTTTCTATTTGTCTGACGCGCAATCGATCACATTCAGACATAACATCATTATTAACGCATCAAAGAAGCTACGGTAATGATAATATATTTATAATTTGGTTATATTTAACAAAATATAGCAATGCAAATTGACATTACAAAATAAATATAGAATTTACAGTATAAATTATTTCATAAGACAA
>JAQIXG010003730.1:0-14212 GCA_034700105.1 Oconnorella tubifera | reverse complement strand
CTCCCCCCCCCAACTACAAAAAATCTTAGGGGGCTACAAGGGTCTCCATTTTGGCCCAAAATAAAAATAATCTATTAATTTTTTTATCCAAAAATATGAATCAAATTTTTCGAGATTACCTCCTTAGTTAAGTCATTTGAATTTTATCACCCCCCCCCCACGATCCTGATTGTTGACACCATTAGTCAAACAGTACAAGTGAGCAGTATTAAAAATACTCAAGAGTGAATAGAAACAAAACAGTAGTCTAAAATTTAAATAAGGTTGAATATAGTCAATTAAAAGCTGAAAAACTTGAAGGTAGGCTTCATCTTAACAAGCATCCATAAGCTAAATATAGAAAGGGCGGGAAGGGGCGGGAGTAGTTAGAAAATGAGGCCTGTCTACAAATGTTTTAAACATCTTCTAATAAAAATATTGATGAATAATAATGAATAAAGATTTAATTCATTAACAAATAAAGATTTTTTAAAGAGACAGGATTCAGTGAATTATAAGTTTAAATCTAATGCATTATGATTAATAACCAAAATATAAATATTAACATTACATGTAATAGTTTCAACAGTCCAATGGCATATAAATTTAATAAAGTTCTGCGAAAATTCATAAACAGCTAATCAAGGAAATTAATGATACACTAGAGATTTATATACATAAAATCATAAATCAACTAGTAGTATACTAGAAACATTAAAAATCAATACAAGGCAACTACCGCTATAACTGTTCAACAAAACGCAATATACTTCAGCCATTGCATGAAATGACGCAGCAAAATTTGATGCAAAATCACGTAATGCTAGAGCCGAATCAAATAACATCATCATTGTATTTTTATACTTAATCTTAACAAATTTATATTAACTTTAAATAACGTAATAATTTTTTATTTAGATAAAAGATATAGTTATTACTGCGCATTAGAAATATTGTACAGTGAAAAATGTTCTTGTTATAAAGAAGCTCAAAATTGAAATCGATTTTTAAAAATTTCATATTGAAACAAATCAATCGTAATGATTTCTATGTAGCGTCTCCACAATTTTTCAGTTTTATTCTCTATTTCTCTCTCATTTTCTCTATCTCTCACTCATTGTCTTTTCTCTCTCTCTCTCACCCTCACAATCTATCTTCCCTTTAATTTTTGTTAACTATTTCAACTAGCTCCTTTGCTACCAGACCCCCCCGCCGCCTCCCCTCCTGCCCCTCCTTGTATTACGCTCTCATTCTGTTTCAGCACGTGAAAGACTAGCTCCAGAACGCAATGCCTCCCCGGTGCTGTTGCTCCGTGGATCACTGGGATCAACTTTTCATCCAAGTCATTCGTACAATATAACGGCAATCCGGATCCTTTTGATCCCACTTCATATTCAGCCTGTTAAAGTTGCATCAATCAAGATTATAACTTATCAATACATATAATTGCATTGTACATTCGAAAGTATTTTCAGCTCTTTTACATTGGGCTGCAGCCTGAAAACATTCGGATCAATGTTATTATAGTTATAAGAATGTTTTCGAAATTATTAATTTCGAAAACATTGCAGCATTAGAAATTAAATGCAGAAATAATTTTGGTTGTGGGTTCAATTTCGCTCCATTAACATCTACCGTAACCCTAATTCTAACCCTAAAAACAATCAAAGGCAGCAGCAGTTAAAAGTTTAATTAATATCTACTGCAAAAATTCAATCTCAATTGATATAATTTTCAAAATTCAAGCTTTAAAACAAAACTCCTCTACACACACACTTTCCACATCTAAAACGACTTAAATGAAACTGATATTACAAAATATTATAATATTACAAATGATATTACAAAAAATAATATAAAATATTACAAAATTAATTATACCGAAATTACATAAGTATTATCAACAACTGCAAATAAACAATTCAAAATTCAAACTAATTCATCCAACGCTTTACAAAACTAAATCAACATTCAATCAAACAGACCTGATCTGTATCAATGCTAACCCTCAGCGCTATCTTATTCATCGTCTCACCAGCCAGCCGTTCCAGATGAGACGAGAGGGCGAGACAGCAAGCCTGAGCCAGTGAGTCAGCCAGTCGGCTGACATCGGTTGGCTCAGAGTATGATCTCTCCCCCCCGATATCGTTGCGAATAAAGAAGAGCTCAGTCCAATGTATCGTGTGTTTGTCCCCGGTGTAGTCTGTTGCACTGCGCACGCGAACGCTTTCTATGTCTTCAAGAGATAGGCCGTCTATGACACTACGGACTCTGAGAAACAGTGAAACAAATAGTTTCAATGAAGAACAGTAAAAAGGGTCATTTCAATGAGATATAGTGAAACAAATCGGTTCAATAAAATATAATGAAATGGGTCATTGTAATGAGAAACAGTGAAACAAATAGTTTTAATGAAAAACAGTGAAATACATCAAGTCAATGAGATACAAGTGAAACAGATCGTTTCATTACCCAACATTAACGTGAAGTCTATCGTCAGTCCACTCTATAAGAACTTGTTCCTCGCTCTTCGTTGGCTGTCCTATAGGTCCGCAAGTAATGACGTAATCTTTCATATCCCTCAGAGCCTGTTTCAACGCGATCATAGAGTCACCGCTGATCTGTATCATAATGCCGTCCTCAACGATGCTGGACTTAGCAAGAAGGCCGGAGGAAGTTTTTAACGCACCATTAAAAACGATGAAACAAGCACCCGTGACTGCAAGCAGAATAATCGTAAATAACTTTATTAGTTAGCTATGTAATTGAGATATTAAAATAAATATAAAACTAACATAAAAATTATGAAATGAAACGATGATATTGAAGCTCGCTGAAGTAAATACAAAACTATCATTATAACAAGACAGGCCATAACTTACTTACTTACTCTATATAAAACAAGTGATAACTTACTCTTCCTCGCTCTGTTCTGTATATTAATCGCCTGCGTTTGATAATTGCCATCGTCACTTTGCAGACAAACTAGATGCGAGTCCGCTGCGTGACTGAATGACGCGCCGAATGACATCACGTGATCATCGCTACTGTTTAGCACCTTCGTTATCTGATTAATAAAACATGAAGCATAAAGTTACCCCGACAAATCGACCCCGAATACATTAATCAGACAACTCGGCCACAAATACATTAACCTGACAAAACACCCTGAATACAATAAACCGACAACAACCCCAAATACCTTAACCGTACAAATTAACCCCGTCAATTCATTTAGTAACCATAACTCAAACAAATCCTAAACTTAACCCGAATTCTAATCCTAACTTCATTCTGAAACCTAAATCTAACCCTAACTCCAACCCTAATCTTAAGAACTAAAAGTTGAGCTAATTTGACGGATCATGTTGCACAACATCAATCAACACAGTTATAGTTATAAAAAACAATAATATTTCGTACAATACTTCATAAAAAACGATAAAGTTTCATACAATACTTAAACCATAACTTCTCAGTTAATTACATCTTAGTTTATAACTTTAAGGTACATTCTAAATAAGTTTTACTAAGTTTACAATTTATTCTGAATTAATCTGACTAAGTTTCAACTTACTGAATCGTAACTGGATCGCAGCAACTTCACAAGAGTTCTCTTATCCTCCATATGTACCACAAGTCCCGGTACTTGAGACAGAGTGTACTGATAGTTGTGAAAGTCAGCGAGCAAGTTCATTATTGTGTGCCCTATCTCTCCGTAGACTGACTTCCTGCCCCTCACGCTGATCAGGGGACAAGGATAGTCTAAAGCATTGCAAAAGCAAGATAACTTTTTTATATTTTTAAAGTAAAAACGATTAAACGTAATCTTTTACTTAAAAGTAAAATATGTTACGTTTAACATCTAGATTATCGTATTATACAAACGATGTCAAAAACGTAGCTGTTAATTGAAGCATTTTACTAACGGGTGCAGCGAGTTAGAGAAAATGGCGAGTTATACGGGATTTGAACATGGATTTATCGATTTCTAATCCAGGGCTCTAACCACTTCTCCAATGGGCCCTGACTAAGTAATTATAAAAACTGGCCATTTAAAAAGTTGATATAAAAAGTCTTGAAGCGCTGCACGATAATGAATACTTATTGACAATTATTTTTCATTCGAGTCTCTTTTCATAAAAAATGAATCTTATACAGTAAATTCTACGATTAGAAATAAAACATATTATGAGTTCTTTTATATGATCAATTTTAAATTCAGAAATATAACATTATCTAATAAGGCCTACAAGCAGGCTTATTTAAGAAAGCGCGTAGCTCTTGTGATGAATGACATCGATAACGTTACCTGTCAACTTTTAGCATCTTACAAATGTGGTTTTTAATAACCAAGTACCAAATATCATAAGCCATAATATAATACAGTACTCTAACCAACAATCTTGCTATTTTGCATTTAGTACTCTTCAATCTCTCAGTCACAAACACAAAATTGAAAATTTAAACAACAAAATGACTTATTATCTCACATCTGAATTCAGCGCCCAATCTTAGCATAAGCCGAAGCGGGAAAGTTTTAGCCCAGGGTATTTCCCATTTCTGAAGCAGAATTGCGAACAGATAGGGTGGGTCGGGTAGAATTAGTTTCTGCAGACACTGGAAAGTTTGTCTGACGTAAAGAAACCCCCCGTGTTCTTGATTCGCGAGGGAATCGGGGGGCAACAGGGTAAAACCCAAATTGGATACTATGTTGCCTAAATAATGTTAAATATTATCATAAAGTTGTTAAAAGGAAATTTTAGAAACAAAAATGTCGTATTTTAAAATTAATGATAAATGAATAAATCATAAATTTAGAATTAATATCTCAACTGAAATATTTAAAAACAGTAAAATCTTGATAATATTACGCTTAAAATGAAAAAATACATTGTTTAATTTAAAATTAAGGTTTTATTATTATATTATTACTTATAAATTAAGATAAATTAAGATTTAACTCGATTGCTAACCCTTTGACGCCCTTACTAAATAAAGTTGCTTAATCAATGCAATTAATCGAATCAACTTATTATAAAAACTTCTTGCCTTTCCATTTACAAATATACAAAATGTCAAATCCGCTTTCATTATAATACCTTTATTTCTAATACTTTATAATACCTTGATTAGCTTCATCGTACAAGAGAGAGAGATGTTTAAAGATATATACAGGTACAGTTGACTCGTCGTTTAGACATTCAAGTAAGATAACAACTTCATCTTGCCCAACACAGCATAGACCGCGAGTTGTAAAGCACCAGCAAGAACGATTTACACAACAATCCACTAAAGCAGAACAAAACAATGAATTAAATAATGCATTGAATTAAAATAATCCATTGAATTAAAACAATAAACTGGATTAAAAACAAATCATAATGACAATCCACTAAATTAAAATACATGAACTTATTTCAAAAATATTATTCATTCAAAGTTATAATATCCAACAAAACGATTCCGAATATATTATATTAACCCAACAAAAAAACCAGTCCACTCGTTGTATAAACCAAACTAACCCTAAACTTAATCTTAGTGTCTTGCTAACCCTAACTTCAATCTTAACCTAAACCAAAATCCTAACCCTAAACCAAACCTTATGAATTAATAGTCGGGGATCATTTGTCTGGGCCGTTTCGACGGATCACAAATTGACAAAGTGGTAAAACGGACAAGATTTGAAACCCCGGAGTGTATATTTTGTTTTAGTAAGGCGCTTAAATTAATAACTGCGTGTAGTACATCGATCTTAATGGTAATTCAGACGCTAGAGGTAACTTTATAAACTTTTGACAAAGTTTGAATAAGTTTTATATCGAGAAATCAACTGTAGTCGGAAGATTAAACTACGAATAAATCCGTCAGTTATTAAACATCAAACTGAAATGCAAGAAGCCAACACGTAAATGTTAAAAAAAAGTTAATATTATTAAAAATATAATATAAATGTGAAAAAAATCTAAAATAACTTACGTGTAACAATAGTAACCATTACAACCAGATTCTGATTTATTGTAAAAACTACAGGATTTGAACTGTCAGCTAAATTAACAACAAAACAATCAGACAATTCTTTAATAATAATAATAATATTTCAATGCGATAATATTTTAATTGAATAAAATTGACGGAGTGCTTTACGTATGTAAGAAGAAAGAATATTGCACTTTAAAATGATTAATACGCGTGATTCATTTACGTTGATATATGGTAGTGAATCAGTTACATGCACACACATCATAATGCCAGATAAAATGAAACACCTGGTCATATTGTGTCAAATAGATTTATTTTGCAATATTAATATATACAAAAATATAATATAGCTTCTACTTGGATAAAATCCACATAGAACAAAGTAATTAGTCATACGATTGGTTCTAGTTATATTTGTCTATAGAATGTCATATGAAAATACAGCGGTCTTGCGTGATTTAGCCCACTATTACTGCTTTTTACTTAATGTTACATCAGCACAATAATGTAAACTAATGCAGTGTCACTTTGTGTTCAGAAACTGATTGATGAGTGGACACGGGAAACTTGAAACATTCTACTAAAGGATTTAAAAAATCTACATTTGATTAAATTTGTCAAATTATCATCTTAGACCTTACAATTATCATCACAGACAACCTCTAGTATAGCATTACGAACTAATAATATACTAAATGAAACAAATATAATATCAATTGAAATTTAATATAAATTATCAATTAAATTTGATTAATTACTGTAAAAAGTTTTCATAACTTACATTTTCTTATAAGCAACATGGCGGCTTCCTGTGTTGGATCTTCCATCTTGCAAAATTCTAAAATTAAACATAAAATCAGACATTCCTAACCCTAATTACATTACTGTTGACTCATTTCTAAATTAAAAACAAGCTTTCATTCTTATAACTATAATCATTATTACACGTGTTGCGAGATTTTATAAAAAGAGATAAAGTAAATTCTTAATATAACTAATATTATAATACTCTTTTTAACTGTATCATTTTTAATGTTATAACGTTTGCCACCCAAATTTTTCTTTATTCGCCATACTTGTTCAAACTATTAACTTACTGTGTATTGTTCAAACTGTTTTAACTGTTTTTGTACGGTCATATTATAATAATTATTCTATGTTTTGTTCTATGTTGTTTTGAATTATTATATATTCTAAGTGTTCGGAGGTTTTATAAAAAGAAATCGAGTAAATTAACGCATCGTTTTTAACCTTTATTTGAATCCTGAGTTAGAATAGGAGGCAAACCACCGGTTGAAGGCAAAAAACAAACACTCCTTTTACTCTCATTCAATGTTCTTGCTTTCATCGAGGAACTCTGACCTAATTTTATAACGAATTAAATATTATTTCAAAAATGTCACAAACTAACCGAAGTCCAAAAGTTGTACAATATAACTTTCACGAAAGTTAGAATATAATTTTTTTCCCGAAAGTTATAGTATATAACTTTTTATTATGAAGCTTTTATGAGAATCACACCTGGACCGGTTGCATACGAGTCCGGCGCTCTAACCGCTTTGCTACCAAACTTTAATTTATAACGAACAATTGTCAAATATGAAATAAAAAAAAACTGAATTAACACTAAAATATAAATCAACGTAAAATCATCACAAATAAATATCAATTTCTGATCAAATACATTTAAAAACAAATTACTATAACCTCTATAATAATATAATAATACTTAGCATAGTTAAGTTTAACTCAATAAATAAGCTACTATTATATCTATTAAGATTTCTATTATATCAACGTATAACTTATTATATCATAGTAACTTAATAATATTAAATTACTATTATTTCACCATTTTGTCTTTGGCTTTTAAAATATTTTAAATTTAAATATTTGTTAAAAAACGTACCCGTTTTATCAACCCTCCTGGTTCTTCTACCACTACCGGGGGTGGGTACCCTGGACTCTGCCACACCGTCCAGCTCTGTCAGGTCACCGCCTGGTCGAATACCATCAGAAAACATCACTTGTTTCGGTTCACTGCTGCCGCGGAGTGATCCTAAGCGATGACATAATAATAGGAGCAATGAATTAGTGATCTGACAATTTATGTACTGACTTTTAGTATATGACAGTTTAAATACTAATTTTTGATACATAACAATTTGTATACTCACTTTTCATATACCTACAGTCCTTACTGAAATTAGGGTTAGAATTAGGGGTTAGGATTGGAATTAAGGTTAGGATATACCATAAACAACTCCGAATAAACAAAGTGTCGGTATATGAAATTCAGCATATAAATTCTTCTATACATAAAATTCTCTACATAAAAAAGTTATAACACTATATTTTGTTTCGTAATCACCTTAAAGAAATAAAAAACTTAAAAAAATGACCCCCACCTCTTTTGCGAAGCACCCCGGTTGGGACCATGACAGAAAGTGGAGGGGGTTCAGAACCTTGCAAGGAGGCTTGTTGCTGAGTGGGGGGAATGATAGAACAGTACTCCCCTGGATTATTAGGATTTGGTCTGATCGCTACACCTCCTAGTGCGACAGACGGGTGATTTCTTTCATACGACTGAGCTATAGTAAAAAGTAAAAAATAACAGTCTTCTAATACTTATCAATCATTTGTTTATTTTATGTAACTCTTAATAGTTATCAAACAATGGGATATAGTTAGATAACTAAAGGATGCAGCAAGTTTTGAGTAATATCACGAATGCTAGAGATAAATATTAAATTTTATGGAGAGAATTTAAATAAATAAAACTGAAAGTATATTGAAGAATACTCAATTGATACAAGAATGATTGAGATATAATTTCATTAAATTCGTATTAATTTACAGGAAGTACAGATATAAAGTATATGAAAACCTATACAATAAAAATTCACTGTAGCAATAAAATAAATAATGATCGTCGCAATGATACGCGTAACTGAAACAGTCTCAAGTACGCACACAACGCGATGCCATTTCCAATTAAATCCCGTATCATACAATAGTAATAATCTAAAATATTTTAAACTTTGTAACTTTTCAATATTTATGAATTACAATATTCCATATTTTATGTTAAAATCTTTTTATATGGTTTTCAAATAAATTGAATAAATGATATTTAAATTTCAATTACCACGAATGAGATCCTGATAGCACTTGGAACATACTCTTCCCTCCTTCTTTTCAAGATACTGCAGACTGCATTTAATGTTACAACAACTGCTGCAAAATATCTACAAGATAACAACATTTGCTTCATTTTCTTGTCGCTTAATGTCACATCAGCACAAAAATAGACTATATTTTCAATAAAATACGCTGTATTTCGTCTGTAATTAATATTGATTGTAAATATAATATCAATATTTAATCAATTGCTGGAAATTGCTCTTTTTAATTGGATTTTAAGAAATAAATTGGAAATTTATATTTGACTTATAATTGCTAAAAGTTTATAGAAATTGTGACAATTTGTACCCTAAAATAGATATTGAATATATTTACAAACATGCCACTACACTGCCACATTGCCATACCGTATATACAACAAAACCTGCCATTACCTTGCCACAAGCTCGGCAATGATGCCGCCTCTTGGTGAAAGAAAAAGCAATCTCGCACTCCATGCAATTAGACGCCTCGGCATCCGGCAACCAGGCAGGTGACACCTTGCCAAGCTGCACGATTGCCAGGTTAATATTCGAGCAGAGGGGTGGTCCAGTAGGTGTGGTGGGAGGCGGAGTGGTAAGCGCATTTGCGGGATGATTGGCAAGCAAACTGGACGCGTTCAAATCCTGAGCAGCCGTGATATTCAATGGAGTGATTCTGTTTAGATTATTTGTAGAATCTGAGAGTAAAAACTTTCAATGTTATTTTAACAGAATATGTGAAACAATTTAAAAGCGTTGCGTTAGATTTCGATTGTTTAATGTTGGAACAGATTGGAAAAAATATCAGGTAAAAGTAAAAAGAAAAAAAAGTAAAACTCAAATGAAAAGTATTAATATGATCATACAATTGATATAATCATATACATATATACAGCAAAGAATGATATCGATGTTGTGAAAATGAGTGATGAGTGAACGATTGATAATGAAATAGAAGATCTCTCAAATTACTGCGATTATAAATTAAGAACTGCGATCGTAAAATTATATTTAATATCTACATTACTGTAAGTGAACAATATTTAAGAAGCGGTCTTCGAATTAAATACTAAAGGGTGCAACGAGTCAATAAATGCCTTAGCAATAGTTACTTAAGCTTTCAGATTCAAATCAGGTGAACTAATTACTCATCCATATATTTTGTTTCCTTAACATAACTTGTAAAATTCGTTTTTATATTAGATTCCAGAATAAAAATTAATAATAATTTGACTATATCAAAACATCAATTTAGGTAGGAAATAAATACCTGCAGGGAATAACAAAGAAGAATGATCTAATGTGACATCATCCGTAAGGCTTTCTGGAAACTTAGATCTCGCTCCAAATGATCCCTTGCCGGCAACTGCTCCTACCACATCCGATGGAACACTGGCAACTGTTCCTGCCACATCCACTGAAACAGTGGCAACTTCTGACTTTATGGCAACTTTGTCATCATCATTCTGAGCATCCAAACTTTGCTCCATATTTTTATCGACTCGAATCTCATCAACAATTTCATTCCTTCCATCTTTCTTCTTTAAAACATTTGAATCTATTTCACGATTACAATCATCACCGCTATTCATCGTAGCGTTATTAGGAAAACAAACCAACACCGACTCGAGATTTGAACTCCCATATCTCGGTGTTACGCTCTCATAACTATCTGAAGCGACACGATTATCCGCGACATCAGAATACGTCGCAGAACTGTCAGACAAAGCGACGCCGTCATCAATCGTGTCAAACTGAGTCATGCTCTCAACTGCAGAGTTAACGATACTATCTAACATCTCGTCGTAGAAATTATCCATATCGTCAATCGCAACATCGTTTAAAATTTCGGTATTGTTGTTACTCGCAAACGTTTCGATAAACATCGAATCGCCGAAATTTTCCGCCGTTTCCAGCGATTCCGTTTTCGATACCGCTGATGTTTGTTTGTGAAAACCGGTAGCGAGATAATCACCAACATTAGGTAAATCAGTAGCGCGTTCAGAATATAGATTTACAGGCTTTTCAGTGACAGGTTCGAAGGAAGATAACGATTCTTCGATACCGAAACTTGCCTGTTGGTTTTCGTTGTTAAAAATTGGATCCTTTTTTTCTGTTAAAACTGCATCGTGATCATTTTTTATTTCAGCGTTTGACTCATATATTTCATTCGAGGGAACATCGTCGATTTGAGTGTTTAGAATCTCAATTAAAACTTTAGGATTAGAAAAATGAGGGTTATAATCTCGTAACTCATAAACATTTGAATCCGATGAAGTTATAATTTCAGCTTCAACTTCACTATCTTTAATTCTATCGCATAAAATTTCAGTATTAGAATTGCTCGTTTCTTGTTCGTTATAACCTACTTTTTCATCTTCAATTTTCTCATCTAACGAATTAAAATTTATTACATTATTTTCAGTGGAAATCTCCGCAGTTTTAATTTCCTGTAAATCAGTTATTGGGTCATTTTTTAACTCAAATTCTTCATCACTTGATGGAGTATTATCCTGTGGCTTTTTTGCTTCAATATTCTCACTCGAAACAGAAGAATCTACAGAAATATCGCTTATTGAAATGTTATATTTCTTTGGTAAAACTAACTCGACTAAATCAACTCTTTCTGTTGATAAACCACAAGTCAAATCATCCACACAATGTGTATCACTATTATTTGAATTCACTGAACAATGTCCACTCACTAAATCATTTCCATCAATAAATTCAGCATCATTCAAATCTTCACAAATCAACTTATCCCGAATTGTTTTCAATTCCAACTGATACTTTTGCGTTTCAAAATCATTCAAGATCTTATCATTCACTGATAAGACTTTCAAATCAATGGGATTAATTTTTGATACAGTATCGTCATCTAATCTAGAGTCATTGATATCTTTATTATCATATAACGCCGTTGTCTTTCGTAAACAATCACCTGATGTAACTTCATTGTACTCTAAAACATGAGATTGCAATGCATCATTATTTACTTTATCTTCTAAATTAATTACCGATTCAGTTATATGATTCCCATTCTTTTCATCACTGGTATCAAACTCTGAATCAAATTTCTCGCATGTATTTCCATCACATTCATTCGCGAACTCATTTGAAAAACTTTCAAGATCTCTTTCGCAATAAACTTCACTAACATTTAACTTAGTTCCTTCTATCACTTCCTCTGCAGTTTCATCTTTCTTTGCTTCATCATTATCATCTAAATTATCCTCTACTTGTTCTTGATTTTTACATAAAACGTCTTTGCTCTCTGTCATATTAACAGCATCATTTTTACATTCTCTTTGTGAAATCACAGACTCATTAGATATAATTGAAGACAGTATTGCATTTGTTCTATTTGAAAACGTATCACATGTATCAACATTATAAACCATGCCACTACTACTATCACTGCTATCAGAAAGAGATGAACTATTGTCAGTTGATAATAGAATACCAGCAACAGACTGTTCTTGTAACTCAGCATCTATATTTCTTCTAACAGCATCATTTGTATCTATCTCACAATCAATCTGTTCAATACCAACATGCTTATTCAAAATAACATTTAAATTACTACCAACATGTGATATATCATTCAATTTTGTATTCCCTTCTGCAGTATTATAAGTATTTTCATTCAGCACAGGATGAATAGATTCAATGGAATGTTTCAAAGTACTACTATCCAAAAGCATTCGTTCATCGTTACAATAATTATTACTCTCTGTATCTAACGATTGTTCAACTCGTTGCGTATTATTTAACGCGCCCGAATTGCTTGAATTCAGTATAGAATCAACAGGAGAAAAACGCGATTCATATGCCGCTTTACCATTGAATGATTTGTCTAAAGAAGTTAAACAAGGAGGGACAAACTCAGTCTCTGATTGGTTAATATCTACAGGCTCAAACCTTGGATAGCAAGATAGAGGCTCAACAGAGTTGGCATAAAGTGAACCGTTTGTATTGTGAAATGAATGATTGGTTGTTGAATGAGGGATGCCTAAAATAAAATAATAATAAAATATATTAAAGAAATTAAATAAGATTCAACAAAAATGACCAAATTATAAAAACCACCACCCTTAAAAAACCCGTCAAAAACAATAAAAAACCATCAAAAAACCACTAATCTATAAAAACCGCTATACCATTATTGATCTAATTTTTAACTCAATTTTAAAAGCTTGTTATACGCAAGTAAAATTTGAAAGTTGTAATGAAAGTTGTTTAACAGTTAATGCATTCAAATATACGAAATTATTACATCAAAAAAGTTGCTTATTCTACACGTTAGAATCATTTTGACTAAAGCTGGAATAGACATTGTTGAAACAGTCCAAAGTTGTCAAAATTGTTGCAAAGCCATCTAATATTATTTAGATATATTCATAATAATTGCCAATCCTAACCACAAACTTACAAAACAATCAGAATAAAACATTGTTAAAAGTACAAATTAAAACAAAAAAATTGCAATCCTGTTGATACATTGCAGTATTATCTGATTTTTAAATTCAAACAATTCTTATTTTAAACATTAAAACTTCTCAACAAAAAATACAAATTCATAAAAATAATACGAATACCTTCACTTTCTTCAAAATCATCGAGAACTTTATCTAAGTCTATACCGAATGAATCCATCCTATACCAAAATAAGCAATACAGAGTAAATTTAAGCCAGATAAAAGTGTTTTATAGGATAATAACAAATAAAATATTAGGTTTACAAAAGTTAAAAGATTAACATTTAAGAGTGTCTTCTGTTTTAATTGTTTGATGCGTTGCATAGAATACCCATTTCATGACGTTATAATGCTGTAAAAGAACATCTACAGAGTCATGTAATCTATTATTTCTGGACATGATATTTGACTGTCTGATTCTTAAATTTATATTCCTGTGATCAGTGTTTAAAATAATAAAATAAATAATATACAAAGATATTATATATATTCCCAAGTTTATAAATAATAAGAAACGCGTACTATGACAAATAAAACTAATATGACGATCATTTCATTTAGGAACCCTCTTCTGTTATTTTTTAGTTTTAATTTAATATATATATA
>JAQIXG010003729.1:0-14214 GCA_034700105.1 Oconnorella tubifera | reverse complement strand
TTATAATGCTCAAAATTGTGCACCCCTCGCTTTTGACCATAGTTTTTCCTAGTTACCATCCAAAATTTATTTTTTCCGTTTTAGTGCATTAATATAAGCGAGGTTTTTAAAAAAAATTAATATATTTTATATGCTTAGTTTTGTAGGCATTTGTAAACTAATTTCATTTGTGTTGTAGACAAAAAAAACGTCCTTCACATCAAAAAAAGTCCATAGCTATTATCATATGTCGGCGAGCTGCTGGCCACTTTAATTGGGATGTGATCTTAGATAATTGTGGTCAAACCCACCGGCGAATGATCTAGATTTATACAAATTATTAATGTTTAGTAAGATTAAAATCTTGTCATAAAACGTACAAAATATGTCTTGAAATGTAGAAATATCTAGTCCACATAAAAAAATCGTTTTGTAAAAACGCTTTCTATAATGTACTAAAAGTAAGCCTATCAAATAGCTTTTTAATAATTTACTAATTTCGTACTGAGGAGGCCTATGTGAAAAAGCAAGGGCTCCTTCTAACAGTGGAGGATTCATAGGGGGGCGATGGTGATGATCCTCTCCCCCTACATATTTTACATGCTTTTTCTAATGGATAATTTGAAGATTGCCGGCATAGGCCTATATACAGATATATTTTTACTATTCATAAATCGATGCAATGTAATGGCACAAAATCTTGCTCAAAACTCAAAAATATAAAAATTGTTTTTGTATATCAGCATAATTAACGCCTCGACTATTAAAATATGATTTTATATTTTATTAGCTAACACGTAGGTAGTATTATTATAGTAGGATGATACAGAAATAAGCTCATATTCTTAACCAGCAGTTATTGAGTTGAATCTTACTTTATTTGTGAAACCGGTCTACAAAAACTATATCCGTCTCCAAGAGTGAGGGTCGAGTCTAGAACGAGTAGATGGGAGATCAACATCTTAATTAAGAAAATTATTCATAGTCAAATAGGAATGATCACTATTTATTTCATTTAATTCCAACGTAGGTATGCTCAAAATCTTAATGACAGTCAACAGGTTGTCTGTTGGACGCAAAACGCACTCCATTGAAATTTTGTCAACAATGAAATTGTTCACAAAAAATTGTTTATAATAAGAAAACAATGAAATTGGTTTAGCGAAAAATATGGTTAAAAACTACATAAAGTATCATTGATATTATGATATAAGACAAATATGAGACCAGAGTCCTGATGGGCTGATTATATGTTTGTCACTATATCAGGCGCAAGTTTTGATTGGTTGAAATATTCATTGCGCTGAATAAATGACAACGGGGCTCCGGAAAGATTTAGCGATTTTGGGATCAGGGTTGTTCAAAGAATTGACGAGAGACCGTTTTGTCGGGTTACTGTATTTTGGGTCGTTTTGTCGGGATACCGATAAAATATTGCTTCTAGTAATATACTTTTATGCTCTATTACTGTGTAAAAAATACATAATTGATTACATTTAGTTAATTTAAACTAATACAAATAACTAGCTCTGAGTTTTAAGAATTTTGTAATTAAGGGCAATATTGACTGAATGCGGGATTTTGGATGCACTTGAAATAAATTTGATACTAAATAGAGCTTAAAATAAATTTCGGAGAGGGGGGGGGGGAACCCACCCCTTCTCTCCTGTATAAAGTTTAGACCGATTATAGAATTTCATATAATAGAATTAAGAATTATGTATTTCTTTAAGAATTATGGAAATTATTTTGCATGCGTCATCAAGAGTCAGAAATTTTCTATTCACTTGATAATAATTGCACATTTTGCGAAGCAATTATAACAAAGGGAAGGGATTGTGTAAGCTTTGAGGCTTTGCCAGTAATTTTCTAGTCATTCAGTCAAAAGTTGTCGATCCGGGCGGACGGACTAATGGAAATAGCGAGAAATCCAGAGCGACGCCATGTGGCAACTGTTAACTTACTTGAAGACGACGTCTGGTTTGATTACATTATTATATAGTTTAATAATTTGAAGCATTTGAGGTAAACATTTTCTAACTAGCACATTGATAAAATGATATGTTTATAATTATTTGAAATAGTTCAGTCTATATATTGCGAGCATAACTACATTACTTAGTTCATATTAAATCAAAGGAAAGGGAACATCCTTCTCTCTCTCTCTCATACCGAGATACAAGATGAATTGTTATCTGAATTGATTTCTAATGAAATTAAAATATATGGAATTCCATATGTATTCGTACGTTAGACCATGGATCTGGAAGTATTGCTTAAAAAGTTGGCCAAGGGTAGAGATATATTTGATGAATTTTTAGTTGAATTAATTACTAATTAAATTAAAACTTTTATGACACATGCCATGTCTACGTGAGAATCTTGCATGAGAATCTTGCGTTAAACTTGACCCCATCATCCAGATATTGGATCTTTAGTTGAATTATTATTCATTATTTTATATTGTAGGTTCTATAAATATTTGCTGAATAGTCGATTTTATTTGAAACACATAAAAAGGATTCATTTATGGATCTCATACTTTATATACTTAGTATAAACCTGCAAACGTCTAATTTATAAAGTAGTCTTAGATATACAAGTGTTCCGGCACACCGTGGGGTATCGTATGCTGTACAAGGGGTGTGCCATCTTAACGTCTAATAGAGTAATTCAAAGTATACAAGTGTTCCGACACACCCTGAAGTATTGTATGCTGTACAAGGGGTGTGCCATCTTAACGTCTAATGGAGTAGTTCAAAGTATACAAGTGTTCCGGCACACCCTGAAGTATCGTGTGCTGTACAAGGGGTGTGCACATCTTAACGTCTAATAAAGTTGTTCAAGGTATACATTCAGGGTATACAAGTGTTCCGGCACACCCTGAAGTATCGTGTGCTGTACAACGGGTGTGCCATCTTAACGTCTAATAGAGTAGTTTAAGATTTCTGGATGGATCTTTTATGTGCCAAACATAATCCCACGGATGCACGTTCAAGCTATAAAGGAATCTCTAAACGTAATCCCACGGATGCACGTCCAATCTTTAAAGGAGTCCTAAACATATTTTCAATAATTTCTGATTCTACTGATACTTGATACAGGTTTTAGGTAAAGAAGGCAAAGACTTATTTATTGATATTGCATATTGAATTATAAATAATATAAAATATATTTATAATCTTTATCTGCTATTATAATAATATTGACATGTTTTTTAATTTCCGATTCAATATTAATTGCTCCCTTAATACAGGTTTTAGGTAAAGAAGAAGACAAAGACGGACTTGTTAATCTAGCCTATTGCTTGCTTAATATATATTTATAATCTTGTACTAAACTTAAATGTTGATTTATTAATATAACTTGATTCTAATTCCTTTCTGTTTTCTTTTGTTTTTTTAGGTGGAGGGTGGAGAGGCACGACTTCCCCGTGGTCACCCCTGGTTAGAGCCTTGAATTTTTTTAACGAAAATTTCAAGGCGGCTAACAGTGCCTCGGTTTAATAATGTACTAACTTAACATTTCATTGCAGTTTTTATGAATGCTGTCTCTTGATACAGGTTCGACGTATAGAAGACATTGACTTGTGCATTAAGCTAACCTGTTCATCCAAGCTAACGTGCCTAAGGTGCTGCTCGCTAACACCTGTGACGCGATTCATTTCTTGAACAGATCGATAATTTTGGATCACAATCATCTGTCAATTTCGTCTATTTTACACCCCTTGATCAGCTTATCCTTCCCCTTCGCGTCTTGATTAACCCCCCCCCACGGCTTGATCGACCCCCCACGTCCCAATTTATATATTTATCATTCTGAGATTTATGTATTAATCAAATTTAGTCAAAATTATTTTAATTTGCTAATGAAATGTCTTTTTTAATTTTTTAATGTATTTTTTATGTTGAATTCTGATGTTTTTAGTTGAAAGTCTTTAATACAAAATATATCGGAAGTTTTTGATCCAAAATATTTCATAATTTATGTCATAATTTATCCTTTCTATATGTAATTTGAAATTTATTGCCTTGTGAGCGAATTTTTTCAAACTTTTTTTAATCTTTTATTTTTATCAACTATTTTTATATTTTGAGATTCAATAACTGCAACAAGTTTGTAAAGAAAATTTTTAAATTTAAGTTTTTTGTTTTCAAATCGTTCCAAAGCTATTCTTGACTTTATCTAATTCAAAATACTTTGTGATGAAACATTTTTGACATGTAAAGAGTTTTACAGTTTAGTGGATTAATGCAGACTGATTACAAATAGGCGATAAACAAATAAAACTTCTGCAATATTTCTTTTTATTTATTGTTTGTATGAAGCAATATGAAAACTAACAGTTTTCTGGTAAATATTTTTTTAAAATTGATTGAATTCTAAAAGCAAAAAAAGTTTTAAAAAGATTTTTTGAATTAATTGAATTGTGTAAGGTAATAAAATTACAATTTAGAAACTATTTTTTTGTTCCCCATTCGAGTTGAAATTTGGGAATCTAAATTCTGTTACTATATGTATTACAGTATATAAAAAGTAACAAAACTATTAGAACAATTCATGAACAATGTATAGATAATAGAATAGTAAACCTGATCGTCTGCTTAACACAGAATTATAAACTTGAACTTAATGGGAGATTTTTGGCACTGGTTCTAATTGTGAATTGTAATGTATAAGTAATATTCATACAAATGATTAATATGAATGATAGCTTTTATATATTACGTTCATTTATTACAGGTTAATACAAAATTAGAACTAATATAAATAATCCTAATCGCATTTGACTATTATTACCTACCGTTTTATGGCGTGTGACAATATTAATGATGTTGATTTAGCCTCAGCTTGTGGCTGCATACTGTGTCAAATGTTGCATTTTGTCATATTGTGATTGTGTTGCAGTTTGTGCAATAAATTGACAGTAAGAACAGATTTTCAATTTTGTGAGTGATGTAGATTATGCTACATTCACTGTAACTGTTTATTGTGTCTAATGTTGTGTTTTTCAAAACTTCACGAAGTATTATGTATAATAAATCGCCAACGTTTGATGGGTGGTCCTTAGCAAGTCTTGCATAGACCTGGTGGTTTTGATCTTGATCTCAATTTGTTTTTTGTCTCGGTCTTCGTTTCGGAGCACCTGGTCTTGGTCTCGAAGCTCATAGTCTTGGTCTCGAACCATCGGGTCTTGGTCTTGGGTCTCGAACCATCAGGTCTTGGTCCTGACAAAAAAGATCTGGTTAACATCACTGCTAAAAAGTAGTATAACATTCAAACGTACAAAGAAACGAACATAACAAACGCTCACAGAATAGAAGGACATCTGAAGAACTTCAATTTTGGACCCGTGTTCTTTAATATAATCATTTTGAAGTCACATTTTTATTTAATTTTTAAATTAATTAATAAATGGAAGGAGATGCCGTCCCCCCGCCGAATATTTCGGCGATTAAAAATAAACAGCGACGTGCGGAGGCGTATAAAAAATTAAAACAGCAAAAATTAAAGGCAAGTATAAAACAAAGAATTATAGTGGACTAATTGTATTATATGTTGTATTATATTTTTGGTTACTATTCGGTTACGCATCTCGTGAAGTTTTTATATTAAAACTAACATCACATTTATAAGAAAGGATGAGTAATTTAATAATAAAACTAGTTTCATTGCGAAATTCGAACTACATCGAGCACTTTTGTTCACAGTTTTTCTTTAATTATCGCTTATAAAAGTGACGATTGTCTACAAATACAAATAAAGTCAGCTAAATTCTCTGAGAATAAAACTACGTCTGATCCGTTTAAATAACCCTAATCATGACACGAGTTATGATCTAAACCAAAATTCTAACCCTAAACCATCTCTAACCCTATCTCGGTGAGGTGCGAAGCAGAAGGAAGCCATATTTTTTATACTATGAGTGTCTTGGTTTCAATCCCCCCCCCCTACTTTTCTCGTACCCCCGGCGAGAACGGAAGCTGGGGAACTTTATGTGAACTAGCCAGATGGCCAGTTTTAAAAATGTATGTAAAAATGGACAATTTATTACCATATGACTTGAAAAATATAATTTGTATTGGTCAATTCTTATTAGTTTTGCACAATGTCTATTTGATGAAATTAGTCGTACACTCCTCTTCTTTAATGGGATTGACACAAATTTTATAAATATGGCGTTAGCTTTTCTGTATGCATTTAATATTATTTTGACTCCAATTTTACAATCACAAATTGTGTTTTGTATAAAGGTTAAAAAAGAAGAAAAGAAAAGAAGAGAAAAGGAACGTGAAGCTCTCGGTGAAAATGTACCTAAAATGTTTATTATGTTAATTTAATTTATTATTTGTTTATTAGAAACTTTAATTACTCAAATTTAATTGTTATATAAAATTTAATGCCTAATGTTTCCCGGACATTTCAACATAATAAGGCATTATGATTAGAAATTGATTTATTAATTATAGCTCTTTTATAGATTCATATTCCTGAAATATAATTTTATAGTGCTAAAAATATTACATTATACAGAGAGTATAAATTGTAAATTGAAATACATCATGTATATTCTTTTTACATTGTTATTTTAATCTTTTTATTTTGTTGTTCATATTTTTGTTATGCTTTATTATTTGATTAAAGGCAGCACCAAAACAGAAGCCGAAGACGATTGAAAGCATGCGTGTCTATGATGAAACTATGGTTGATCCAAATGATGAAGAGGTTTGTATTGCGATCAGAATAATTCTGAAAGAAATTTTATATCATTCATCTAGATGAAAATAAAAATTAAAAATGCCTACTCAAAATCAATTTTTATATCAAGACCCGTCAGAGAAGTGGTTAGAGAGCACTGGATTTGAAGTTGAATGATCCAGGATCGAATTCCATATAGCTAACTATTTCTCTAATTAGCTGCACCTTTAGTAAGGCGCTTAATTGACAGCTACGTCTTCGACATCGTTAATATAATATGGTAATCTGGAAGTTAAACGTAACGTTAACCTTTTAGTATTTGTTTATTACTGCTATCTTAAATCTACTGTGTCAAACTTGTGAATTGAATAATGCATCAATCTTGATGTGAAAAAGTTTAGATTTCGAGTCTTGTATTGCTCAAAATATTTAAGTTGCTGCATCCTTTATAGCAAGTCGTTTAATTACACTTCTTTTAACTACAATCTAGATGTTCAGTTTGAACAGGATAAATATAGGATAAATATAGTTAATATTTTGCACTTTTGTCATTTATTAAAGTTGAATAATGATGTAGGTTATGGCCGATGAAGCTAGTGACGAATGGGCGTCTTACTTCAGTCGTGAAAAAACACCAAAGATTCTTATTACTACCACAGACAGACCTACCGCGGTAAAATATAAAAATTATTTTATCACTTAAAGTTGGTTTTTATATTAAAATGTAAAAGGTGAAAAGTATTTTTATAATTTAAACTTTTTTTTATATTATAGTACATCGCTGTAATTGCTTTGTGACATGAAGATATCTTTATTAGATAAAGCTTTTATTATTTTATATATTATATAGACATTATTCTTATATAATTTAATTTAAATTTGTAATCGTAATGTTTTCATTATTTTATATATTATATAGACATTTGATTGATTATCAAATTTGATTGAAATTAGACGAAATTTTAAGTCTAGTTTTTAAAATGAAATTCAGAGAACAAACAAGTTTTGTAAAGAGCTGAAGAAGTCGATTCCTAACGCGGATATTTATTATCGTCGTGGACTTGATATAAAGAAAATTATTCCTCAAGCAATCTCTCGCGATTATACCGATATAATAGTTATAAATGAAGATCAGAAGCTACCTAGTATGATTTTCATTTCTGTCTAGATTGCAATTGTTTAATCATAAAATTAAATATCATGTAATACAAAAAAATTACATAACGTAAACAAACAAATGTCATTACTAAACCAAAATTCTTAAAATTTATACAGCATGAAATTACAAAAAATCTACACTTTAAACTTCATTCTTTTATCTTCAAATTGTATCCACATTTGTGTAGAGAAATTCTTTGTTTAATCTCTGCTGTGTTTTATAGGTTTGAGATGATTGATTGCCCAATTTTTGTAATCAGATTACAGATTTTTTATTTTTACGATTGTATTTTTTCTGTTTTTCTGTTTTTTGTAGTTTACTTTTTCAGTTTAAGATCTTATCAGTTTGTAATTTTATGCAGATTTTTTCTTTTTTATGGCATCTATATCAAAATACTGCAACTGTATTCAATGGTGCAATAAATAATAAGTATGAAGAAGATTTGAAATCTGAAATGTAAAAATTCTAGAGTATAATAATTGATCTTAATCGATATATAGATGGAATGGTTATATCGCATTTGCCCGATGGACCTACGGCGCATTTTAGACTTTCCAGTGTTAAATTCTGCAAAGAAATTAAGGTGCAATAGTTTGCAAATTTGTCTTTTATTTTTGTTGAAACTTTAATGTAGAAAAAAGATTAAACTCAAGTTTAATGTTCAAACATTATGCGTTGATCAATTACATATATATGGATCTAAGCATACATTTTTATATCATTAAATTTTCTTTTTTATTATTCTTTTTTATTATGCTTTTAGTTGATACATTAAATTTACATCTATTTATCCATGAATTAGAATTAAACGCGTTTTGTACACATTCATTCATACGCAATTTTAGTTGCATAAAATTCATAAATTTATTCTCTGATTTTAATTAAATAATATTGTCACAACTTCTACTGAAAACGTACTGTTTATTTGTCGTTTAGAACAGCGGAGCATTAACTGATCATATGCCGGAGTTAATTCTAAATAATTTCAACACGCGTATAGGTCACAGTGTCGGTAGAATGTTTGCTTCTCTCTATCCTCATGATCCTCAGTTTCACGGCAGAAGAGTCGTCACTTTTCATAATCAGCGAGATTATATATTCTTTCGTCAACACAGGTTTAATGAGTTTTTACATTTACAGTTGTAGAAGTTTAGTCAGTTTTTATATTTGTCTATTGATTGTTGTTGAATCTCGTTGGTTAAGTGGTTGGAGTGCCGGACTCAGAATTTAGTAGGTTCCAGATTTAAGTCATTGTTGGATATTTCGCTGACTTGCTGCACCTTTAGTGAGGTGCATAAGTTGACGGATATGTCTGGAATTTATTCCGAATGTTAAAACAGACGTTAAATTTATCATTTTGATATAATAGAGTTTTTGTTTGACTGTAAATTATTTAGCCGATGTTACATTATGTGACAATTTAACAAACAAACATTTTTTTAATTTAATGAAACTTATAATTAGTATTCGTTATATTCTAGTATTAGTATTTGTTATATTGTAGTATTCGTAAAATTAGTAGTCATTTTATAAATGCATTTATAAACTGTTTATATGCAGTTAATCTATAACTAAATTACGCCTAAGCTAACTGTATTTCATTTAGATATCAGTTTAGAAACAACAAGAAAGTGAGCAAGCAAGAATTAGGACCAAGATTTACTCTTAAATTGAGATCGATTCAAAAGGGAACTTTCAATTCAAAACACGGAGAATACGAGTTCATTTGTCAGGTCTGCAAATTTTGCATGATTCTTGTTTTAAATTTGTTCAACTTTTTCATGCAATAAACAGCTTAAAATTAACTGCATTTAATAAATTAACTTAATTTAATGCAAGTACTTAAGTAATTTACTTAATGCTGTTGTTTATGTTGGTAATATAATTCTTGTGTTAATAAATATGAGAATTATAGTCAATGTAGTTGACTTTTTTTAAAATGGATTTGATGTTAACTTTTTGTTTTTCTGTTTTGTTTTTCAGCCGCGAGAAATGGCAAAAAGTCGAAGAAAATTTGCAATCTAAGAACTTCTGTGCATTACTGAACATTTATTTCAATTTAAAATATTCCATTTTTAAAGTATTGCTAAAATAATGAATGACTCCAGTTTTTGAAATGCTTTAATTAAATTTATTTAGAGAGACCTTGTTATTTACTGTAGATAGGTCAATTTGATATTGATAACTGTAGTCAATAAATTCAAAGTATTCTACTCAGAGTTTCAATTAATAAAAATTGCAACATTACTTTCTTGGTGTCTTGATTTATTTGCTAATCTAATTAATATTAATATATTTATTTAGTGAATCTTTATTCTTTAGCAAAGTAACAAATATAAGTAAATACATATTAAACAAAAGAAACGAATAAAAATAAGCATATATTGAACATAAATTACAAAAACAAAATTAGGCATATAAAATGTATTAATAATATAAAACTAAAATTTAATATAACGAACACATCATTTTAGGCTATATAAAAACCCGTCTACAGTATTAGGTCTATAGTCCTCTTTTAACAACAGAGATCACAAATTTTAAATTAAATTCTATAAAACTACTGCCATCCTAAGTCAAAACCTATCATATTATAAAACTTCTCATTATGCTCTCTAAAAAACTTTCTTAACTTCACTAAAACTCTCAACTCAACATCAGGATGCGACCTTCCCTTGCTCGGCGATAAACACCTACCCAATGTCGAGTTCACTCTCATGCAGTAGAATTTCCTGGTTGTATTAAAATAAAAACGATCCGCGTCTAATCGACTCTGCAAGCCTAGAAATTTCTCCACTTTTCTAAGTTCATTCGCCGGGTTCTTAACCAGATTTTCACCGTTTACCAAATGAAACTGTTTAAGAGAGAAATAGCGAAGCCAGCGAGCAAAATGTTGATGATAAATGGATCGCTGAATGGGTTTATAATGTAAGTTTACTTGACCAGTTAAAGAATTTAAGACAAGATCTTCGAAACGAGGATGGTGTTTGCCTCGACTGATGCGAGATGAATGGATTTGAGTGTAGTCGGATATGGCTCGATCAATTGGGTCACGCACAACGAGGAGGAGACGGATGGTTTTGTTCATAGAGTGAACTCTGTGAGGAACATTTTCACTCACAAAATATGCCTAAATAGAAACTAGGAGTTTTTGATTCGTTGATAACGATAATCAACTGTTATTTCTTGACTGTTTATATACTGTAGCTATGCAAAATAATTTGTAAACGTTAAATATAAGTTGATATTAAAACCAAGAATTTGAATACGAAAATGACAAAATATTTCTAATCAAACGCATACCATAAACTTAAATTTAAACTTTGAAAATGGGCCTATATAAAAATGAAAAATTGGACTCATAGTTTTATGGTTTTCACAACTTTCCAATTTCCATAATGATTTATTAAATGATTTATTACATTATTCAGGTATGCATAACTTTCTATAATTTTTTATATATTACTAAATTATTTCCAATCATTTAGATCAATAAATTAATAAATACTATAGTTTAAAAACTGAATGACAAATTTAAGAAAATTAACACTTTTCTACCGGTGTTTTTTCTATAGTGATTAGTTGTTGAGCTGAATATTTCATCTGACTTTGATACCACTCAAGCCCTCGCGAGTAGTTCTCATCATTATCAAAGAAATGAATTTCTTGTTTCTCTGCCTGGATGGATGGATGGAGACTGAGGAACTCAAGTAGGGCCCTTGTGCCGCCCTTGCGCACCCCGATAATTAGACAGTGAGGTAAATGTCGCTCTAGTCTGTAACAATACAATCAGTAGTGTATCCAAGGGGGATTGTTAAGATTATAACCCCCTCCCCTCATTGGAATTAAGTTTTTTTGTAATGTTAAATATGTCAATTTAGGAGTCAAACCATTAATTGTAATGAAGAAACATTTAGAGTTGGATACATGTATTTAGAGACCAAATACATGAAGTTGGATAACAAAATATAGTGATAATCTAACAAAACTAATCACTACCAAAATTTGAAAGAACTAACAAACAACCCTTAATCAATTCCTGTCTACACCACTGAATGCAATGCGATTAAAAGCGATTAAGTGTGACAATTAATAAAAAAATAATGCGACAAAGAATTTTAATTTTTTGAACGATTTTTCAAGCAATGCAAAGAATGGTTATATTTTAACGAATAACTTATAAAATTAACGAATCACAGAACAAAACTGAACAAGAGAACTTACTTGTTTGCAAGATTAGATTCATTTGTACCAGAGATTGGAGTTATATCTCGATCATAGATCAAATCTAAGCGACTGGAAAAGTAATCTTTATTATTCGGTGATTGACTTACACGCTGTTGACTTATCACAGAATCTTGCATCTTTGCGTTGTCATCTCGTTTTATAAGATAAACGGACTGCGTGCATCGAAAGTACAAAATTAAAGTCAATGTAATCGATAATACAAATAATGCGAGAATCTTAACATCGCTAAAATTAAAGCGATAGCTGTAGTGAATGTGAGCAAATTGAAAATTGTTGAATTTCGTGACATCCGAAAGTTTTAATGATTGTTGTGGATCATCTTTAGACGGCATTGTCTTTTTACTGAGGGGCAATGAAGAAATTATTTATGAATCTATAATAGTTATAAATAACTATGCCGCAGCTTTCCTAAATTACTGATATACAGCATTTAGTAATTATCCAAATAGTAATATCCTGAAATGTCCTGTGCTACTATATGCTAAATTCAAATCCATTTATAACGAATATAATCTATTAGAATCTTCTAGTTTGTATACTATTATATTAATTAAAGTTCAGTTTTTATTAATTAATAATAACAACTAAATTCAATTGAGTCGCTTCACAAATCTTAACCAAGTTAAAAATATTATTATAATCGAATTAACACCTACACAATCTTATCCATCAGACTCTGACGATAATTTCAAAATGTCTCGATCAATCGATAAATAATCAAGATGTATTTTCTCTTTCCTAGATTTGCTGCAAAAACCCGAAGACTGCTTCAACACGAAGATAGTTATTAACTTGATCAGTGGACTCTAACGATGCTCCGCTAATTAAGGTTATGCTTGTGCGAAGTGGATAAGTTGAGATGAAGTGAAATATAAGGTTTCGCTTCGATGTACATAACGAGTGTTTTGCAATGATAACTGTTTTTACTTAGCAGAATTTTTTTTGCATAGAACAAACAAAACCAAACGAGAAATAATAATTTTTCTCTGTAAATTAAATTATGATATAAAAATTATCTAAGAATGTATAGTAGAACATGCAACTAGTTTTAATTTGAATCGCTTCAACTTTCTATAAAAAAACTATATTACTTTTATTCTAGTTTAGACTTAAGTTTATTTTAAATTTTGCACAAATCGCTAAAAATCAAGAAAGGTTTTCGATTCAAACTGATCTTCTGATTGCAGACGAGCACAAATGAAAATCGTTATCTGGTCGATCAATTCTCATTGATATCTTAATTTTAGTTGTGAAAATCCGGAAAAAATTGGATGATGAATAGGAGCGAAAAATTCTAGGCACTTTATCACTTTCTGTCATCTCTTGATTGATGGTAAATGCGTATCAAAGAAACAATGCTGAATTTACCAATAGCTATTTGTGCACTAAAGTATAATGAGAATTATTTAGTATTTTATTAAATGTTATTAATTCATATTTCTGTTTATCTATGACCATTTTACTTTCCTCAAGCTTAACAAAACAAAAGTTCTAAAATAGTATTTAATAATTTTTTTTTTTTAAAGTAGACGTTGTTGCAATTGAAGTTTACTAAAAAAGATTGAATAAAACACTATTTTCTTAATTTTTATCTTATTTCTTATTATCCTACACTTATTTCGACACATGATATTTTCATAGAATCGGATCATGGCAGATAAACTATATTGTACAGCGTTGGATTCTTCAAATCTATAGGTGTGAGTCGTGTGATTGACTTTTTCAATCACCGTATACATATAATGTACTGAATTATCTTTTCTTTTTAAATATAACATCTTCTTCTAAAGAGATACAAGTTCAGAGGTGTAGTTGGGCGGGAACGCGGGGGAACGCCGGTCTGCCACGGACACACAAATACGAGTGGTTTCATCAAAGGAAAAGATTATAAAGATCCGTTGTGTCAATTTCTCTGACTGTAGTCATTGCACTTTAGCATTAGGCCAGTACATGTATGTAAACTATGTTTGAATACTTCCGTTTAGTTCTAGTTCCAGCATAATCGTAGCCTCAGGGGGGTAATGGGTGCACATGCCCCTATAGAGGCCCGGCCAGCTATGATGGTATAGTTGTGTTTAAAACATTATCAGTTTGGGCCTATACATTTGTTCTCTCAGTGGGGGGCGATC
>JAQIXG010003728.1:0-14215 GCA_034700105.1 Oconnorella tubifera | reverse complement strand
TGTTATCGAGTTCTAAGTGTCAAAGTTTTGATGGCGATATGATGGTTAGGCCTACGATGAGAACGAAAATGATGATATATCATCGATATCGTATATTATAATTTATATTATTGTACTTTTTTACGTTTTAGATTTTATAATTATTATAAATTATAATTATTTAATTTCTAAATTATCATGTTTATTGGCATGATTATATTATGAATTAATGATTACTATATTTTAAAACTTGCATGTATAATACTGTGATGGTTCTAGGTTTATGAAGCGGCTGCCTGTCTAGCCAAGTACCTAGAGAGTGAGCATTTCCTTCACACCATCACTGAGCATCACTTCAAATCCACTGACCGCATAAGTTCTTCTAACGAGTGCACTGGAGTTTTCAAAGTTGATTCTCGTTGTCGCCTAAAAGGAAAGAGCATAGTTGAGATAGGAGCAGGGACAGGGATCGTTGGAATCATGGCTGGGTATCTGGGAGGAGATGTTGTCATTACTGACCTAGAACCTCTCATTCCACTTATTCAATATAACATTGATAGAAATGAACATGTCATAAACAGACAAAGGAGAGAAAATGAAACTAAATTTCATGACATTGATAACAGTGGATCATTATCTGAGAGTGACAAGTTGAATGAGATATCTAAACATGGAACTTCAACCCATCGTAATGAGTCATCTGAGATTTGTGAAAGTTTAGTTCATAACGCGCCTTTATCATCAATGGTTGACAGCCAGTCCATCAAGACAAAGTGTGGGGTGGTGGAAACAAAGCATGAGGTGGTGGAAGGACGTGTTGTCTCTCAATCTCTTTGTTGGGGATGTGACACTACTGGTCTTAATATCCCAGACTATCTGATCCTCGCTAACTGCGTCTATTATGAAAGTTCTCTGGATCCACTGCTTCAAACTGTCCTGGATCTATCAGACCTCAATACCATTGTACTATTGTGTTATGAAGAGAGGACGCCTGAGATAGAAAAGCTAATTGGACGATGGCATGATATGGCTAGAAAACATTTTCAAATAGTGGACATTCCACAGAATGTTTTAAATGTAAGGTTTATGCAACCTTATGTGAGGCTAGTTATGTTTAGAAGAATAACTTTAAAATAATAAAGTTGCGAAAACAGCATTTAACAGCATTTAGCTTGCATCACACACACAGTCAGAAGAGTTCTGACAGATTATGGTAAATTATTATTAGAACATAAATGTGTGCTATACACTCTTGAGATCGTAAATCATATACAATTATCACAATTGTGCAATAAAAGAGCAGAATATCATATTGCGATAGTCAGAGCTAATTAAAAATTTAGGGGGCCCTGTTCCAACACCAATTTGGGGCATTTTTCGGTATTTCAAATATGGTGTTAAAGTATTGAAGATTACAACTGATGAAACTTTCTCATATATGAATTTGATCAGAGATAATACATAAAAAATAAAATGATGATTATTTATTAAAAAGAAAAATCGATTTTTAGTAAACTGTATCCATTGTAAATTCGTAGTGCATCTATCATCAGACACATGAAGTTAAATGCTCGAATACCTTCACATGTTAACTTTTCGATATTTGCTAAAAATATAAAAGAAATAATGCAATTATACTTAATTACGTATAATTACTTAATATACATATAATTAATGCCTGCAATATTTTTAGCTGAGAAAGTTACTATATAGTCCCTACGTCATAATGGCGCTGATTATACAGCGAGAAAAACTGAAACTAAACATTATAATTTAGTTAAACATCTAATCGCTACGTCACAATGGCGCTAATTACAGAGCGAGTAAAACTAAAACTAAACATTAAATTAGTCAAACACGGTTGAAACACCTAATCTCTACGTCATAAATAATATTTGTTTTACATAAATAAACCTATTAAATTTTCAGTTATATCTTTTTCAATTTTTGGGGCCCCACAAAATCTGGGGGCCCTGCCGCGGCGCAGTTAGCACAGGGCATAATCCAGCCCTGATGATCATGCATGTAACTGGTCAATTAATAATCCGAATAGTCAAATGATGGACTGAATATCGTATTTATAATTATACGAAATTCTAAACCAGAAAAGCGATTTTGACTAATTTTTGAACGTAAATATATATTTTATAAGATTCAACTTAGAAAAATATCTTTCAGCACTGGCCACTGAAACCGGGGAAGCGAGCAAAATTCTCAGCGCTGTAGAAAAATGTGAAAAAATATCCTACAGAATTGGAAAAGATACGTTGAAAAATGTCAAGAGCGCTGTATGTAAATTTTCACTTTCCATTCCAATAAAAATCGTTGTTTCTGAGAATAATTCTATACGGTGTACATCCGATTCATTCGCGTTTATCGCGACTGTATTTATAATTTATACGTTTTGTTTTAAACAGACCCCGAAATGACTGACTCGTTGCGTTCTATGACTGGTCGGTCTGCCTGATGCGTGTGGACTAAGGAAGTGTTTCTAAGGAAGCCTTTTTATTTATTTGAGTATATGCACATGTTTATAGCCTACTGTATTAGAAATACGAGAAGAATGAGACAAATTTTTATCAGAAGAATTTGTCATTCAGTTATTCGATTGTAATTCCTCACGGGTCTCATCGTATAGTTTATATTCATCTCGACGAGGGTTACTGCGATTATTACGATATATTATAAAATCAATATTGGCGGGGAAAAATGCAAATAGCGAATACTCAAAAGATTTGGGACGGACTGATCTGCCATAATGCCGAAACTGCCGAAAAGCAATCGAATGTTTATTTGACGTCGTATCTTTTTTCGAAATGAAGTCGAATTGTGGCTAGTGTCGGGCCTCATCAGTCTATCTGTTGGGCTGCAGAATTTCTTCAGCCTTTTGGTATTTTTGCAGAATTTCTTCAGCCGCATTTGCATTTGCAGCAGCCCAAAATGCAGTGTGGCTGCTGCCAAAATTTTATTTACGTTGTAGAATTTCGCAAATGGTGTCAAAATTTTAGGTATGGACCGTGTCTTTAGAAATATGTAATTATATTCAGTATGGCACTAACCACATTTTGGCTGGTGCCATAAAATGAAAAATGTGGCTTCTTCTGAAGTTTTTATTTTACATCATATCGTTGGTCTGTGACCTTTTTCATGTCCTATACCTCCTCAAGGTCTACAATCCTGAATCTATACCTTCAGTGATCTCCAGTAATTGGCAGTTTTGGCAGGAGTAGTAAAATGTCTCATGCCGATAGACTGGGTTGTTTCGGTAACAATTTGAAAATGACGCATATTTAGCTGAGAATATCCAACCCCACGGGCATAAACTGGAGAGTCAAAAATTTAAGAATGTTATAATTTACTTCTTTCAATATAAAGTTATTGTTTCATGTAGGTGTAAGTCAGAAAGGCAGAAACACATGTTACACTTCATATAATTGAACATGAGACCATCATTTATAACACAATATCTACAATATATATATATTATATGTATATATAAGTATTTATTTTTATTCAAGCTATTTAATTTTAAAATTGAAAATTATTTTATTTTTGATTTATTAATTTTAAGTTATAATTTATTTAAATTTTAAATAAAATAAATGTGAATAATTTCTATGATTTATTGTACAGCCATCATCAGAAAGATTTAGTGACAGCATTGTTATCAAAGATATGATTGGCTTGTAATGTTGGGAGAATTGTGAAGATGTCATCATCAGTTGGTTTAGATGAGCGAGTGCTAGAAGAGTTATTAGCTTGGATAGATGTTGTACCTCTCACTAGACCTAAGAAAGATCTCAAAAGAGACTTCTCTGATGGAGGTTACTCAGTATGAAATTATGTCACATCTCATTAATCCTTTAAATTGATAAATTATAATTAATTGTAGTTAATTGATTTCTTGAAGTATGCATTATTGTATAAATGTTATATTTGTCTCTAATAAATTAATAACATTAATACTATACAATAAACAATTATAATTATTAGATAACATTTGAAGATGAATTATGAACAAAGTGCAAATAATTAGAACACTACCACAAGCAAAAATTATACATACAACATGATTAGCAAAATATTTATCAAACTACTTAAATTGTCATCTCCAATCTTATTTAACTAGTGGGCCTATCTAGTTTTCTGAAATTTCCTCTAAACTTTCTAAAGGAACTGTCCATTGATGAACAGTTTGATGATAAGTCCGTTGATGAGTTATTCTTTGATGAAGTCTGCATACCAAAAAATCAGTTGGTGTTATATATATGCCTGTTACGAATATTCGTTTTGAATACGAAGTGCCTTAAATGAATTATTTGTATTTGACCGAATAATTTATCTGTGACCGATTGTAAAGTTAGGTCAATCTTTTGTAAACAGCAGATTACTCATAAATCTATAACGCTTGTAGATGACAACTAGGCTTAATTAATATAGGCCTACTGCTTACGTAGTCTACTTACTATTTGTGGCCACATCGGCGAAATGTTTAACTGTAACATTCAGACACTTTTACAATGTTACTAAGTGTTTGTTTATGTTATTTATGTTATTATGTACTTTATATTTATTTTAATTATGTTATGACTACTGCAAAATATTTTATTTTGAAAATGAAAACGAAAACTTTTCTGAAAAAAGAACCTTAGAAAATGACTCAAATAACAAAGCTTAAAGTAATATTTTCATTAATAATTCATATAGAAATTTGGTCGCATCACTATTCAAATAGTTATTAGGTATCACAATTTGTATTCGGATGAACAGTAAAAAGTACTATTCGGTTGTCTGTGTGTACTTGTAGTTCTTGTAGCGGAGATAATAAAGTACTTCCTGCCGTCTTTAGTAGAAGTACATAACTACCCTGGAGCCTTGGCAACCAAGAAGAAAATTATCAACTGGAATATTCTCAACAGGTCAGTGATTGATTGACAAGTAACTTGCTTTTCTAAAACAATGCAAGGAATGATATACAAGGGGTGATGTAATGTTGTGCGAAAATGCAATATGTGAATAATATATGCACATTTTTTGTTGATATATGTAAAAAAAAAATTTGACTTCTAACTACCAAATTTGACTTGATATCCCTATATGCTGAAAAGTTATGAAGTTTCTACTAACTTTAAATTCCTATTAACCCAAGCTTGATGTTCTTAAGATTGTAACATTTAGTAATTGCTTTATTACAAGTGGTATAATAATCCTAAAAGATTTATTGAAAATGAACGATTGGGGCTACAAGGATTTATTGTCACCTCTGTCTCAATATGCAGAAAGAGACTAGGTGCACATAAGAACAGCAGAGGCTATTTCTATTATTAGTTTTATTTATGGATACGAAGTCTATAAATAAATGATTAATCAAATCTCTAACCAGCATACTATTTTAAAAATCTATAAAATTATGAAACCTATGCTAGTTAAAGATTTGTTCAATTTTGAAGTTTTTTTCATAGAAGTTTTGAATGTGTTTGAAATATTAAAGTGGAATTTGGCAGTTATAGTTAAATGTCAAATTTCTTCTCTACAAACTGACATAAATTGGAGAAACAATAATTGACATCTGACTAAACAGTGCTGTACTTGTCATCACATGAACGTAGACTAGTCTAATTATTTCTTATTTCTTACATAAAAATTTATGTATTAGTACAAATTTTAATGCCCACATAAAAAGTTTAACATATTATGAGATTTGTTGCTGGAAAAAGTTGATCCACCTTTACAGTAACAAGCACGACTACAATGCCTGTCTACTTCATAGTATATGAATTATCTACACAGCATGATACTGTTGATGTAATCATATGATAATAATGATACCCATAGGAAAGTGCTGCTAAAACTTGGCTGCGAGTTAAGTGATGAAGTCATTCAAGCTATCGTCAACTGTCAATCTAATGCCATTGAAAACTTTCTGCTTCTACTGCGACAACGAATTGAACGCTACTGTCGTAAAACTGGTCATCAGCTGAGAGAGACAGAGAAGAGAGAGGGAGAGGAGACAGACAGTTATCATCATCTTACAACGCGACACAATCAGTCTGATGATCAGCAACTGCAGGAGGAGGATACACTTTCTTATCAAAGGTCTTCCATGGACTCTTTCTACTTTAGTTAATGTTTTATCGTGCACTTTGTCATCTCGTCCGTTTATCTTTTTAAATATAAAAATAGGTTTATGCTTTGAATGCGTAATTAACAGAGAAATTATTTAGCGATCTGTGCTGAGAGTTTCTCTGTGCCGATTCATTATGAATCATAACATTGTATATCCGCGTAGGAAGTTACATGCAGCCATGAAGTCGGGCAAGGCAGCTGAAAGAACTGGCAACAATGCTGTCCCATCACGTGTCCCTTCACACATCCCTTCTGTCACTGCGCGACACACAGCGCAAGACTTGACCTCTCAGTGTACGTGTCAAGGACATGACCTTGACCTACGCTTACGTGATGAGACGATAGAAGTCCTTGAGGGGAAGGTCAAGCGTTTAGAACAACTGTTACAACTCAAGGACATGCGTATAGATGACCTTCAGGCTCGACTGGCTGACCTTGAAATCAAGGTTAATCAAGGGTCAAGGTTACCAGTCAGAAAAATGCGCACAGGCTCACAGATCTGCTAGGCTTAGTACTGGTGCTCTGTCTTCAACTATATTATTAGACCTATAGATAATTGGTCACTGTTGACCTCATTTCTTATTTGTGTCAAGTCATTGCTTGACCTTATTTCTGTTTCTTTTTCTATGTGGTATTGTATGTATAAAGTATATAGTATTCTGGTGCATTTATTGAACTACTAGTGTCATATGTAATTTATCTTCTGTTTGTAACAAAACTGATGATACAATTTAACTGATATCATTTAAACTTTAATGATACAATTAAACTGATATCATTTAACAAACTTTATACTGATCTGTATGTTGTTATTCGCCCCCCCCACCTACCCACCCTCCCCACACCTCCCCATGCCTACCCACCTCCCCGATACCTACCCCCCCCCCACACCTACCCACCCTCGGACTTGATATTGGTACTATTAAGTCTAGCCAATAATGGATTTACTTACTAATAGCTTGTACTCAAGTATTTTATTTTTTATGCTTAGCTGTTCGTTCATTGTTTATCGACTTAATTATTTTCTATTGTGTCGTTTAATTCTATTTTGTATACAGTATATTATACTTGGTAAAATAATTACCAAAAATGTAAAATAATTTTCTTGTTGAAATGCATTAATTTAACGAATACATTTTTTTTAATTACATTTGTTCGTTTATTTTTTATTAATTAGAGATTTGGTATTCAACCATAAACTTCGATGTAAAATTACAATTACTTAATAGTAATTCGCAATATGCAAATTATCAATAGCTTGTAAACATCGCTACTTAATGTAGTTGACTTGTACCGATAAGACCGCGCTGTAAATCTATTATAAGTTGTTGTTAGTAGTGCTTCTATTATCTCGAGTCACTTTATTGTTTGTCATTATTGGTTTTATAATTCTAATTTCTAACTTTTGCACAAAGTCTCAATTAGTTCTACCAATGGGTGCAAAAATCACATTACAGCAAAGAGTAAAGAGCTTAATCATACAATGCAGCTCTGGAATAATAATGTTCAATATAATCAGTATAAAGAAATACAACCAGTATAAATAGATGATTAATATAAAAGCTACAAACCATTAAATTCATAAGTTAATAATAAATAAAATAAATTCATAAGTTAATAATAAATAAAATAATCAACTGCTATCTATCATATGTACAATGATTGCATGGGTTGCTACTGCATGATTCTTTCTCTTCACAGCATTTCTCCTGTCATCAGTTTTGTTATTATTTCATCATTATACTGTGACACATTAGCAAGCTTATATATAGCTACAGTTGGGTCAAGCCTACAATGATGTATTAGCACAGATGACGATGTAGGAGATTACACATTAAAGTTTACTCTCAACGTTACAGAGTCCGTAATATCAATTTTGATTGCTTGTCAAATCAAAAAGAATTACAACATACTGCGATCAGCAAGGCTTAATGCTGATTGTACACTTGACTCATGACTCAGTGTGTAGCTTTTAAAGCTTGCTTATATTCATCAATGGTAAAATTGTCAAGCGCTTTTGCATACTCAGAGCTAATGTATTTCAAGTGTTGAAAGATAACTTTAGTGAACTTTAGTGATAACTTTTGGTTCTCTATTAATTTGTGTCAACACATTGGATATACTGTAGATTCAGATCATGCCCTCTTGATAGTTCTAAATATAATCACTTTCATGAATATGTTGAATGTTGAAGAGAGCTCGCATTAAGACAACAGATATCATCACATAGATTTCTATATGTGATCATATACATCATCAGATAAATTATCAATATAATATACTCTGTGATGTGTTGATGGTCTAAGTCCATCAACCACATCCTCGTCTTCATCATTCTCTCTCTCATCATTCTCTTCCATTAAGGAATCATTATTGTTATTGTTTAATGTTTCAGCAATGCCAGAACAATTTCTTAATCCTTGTCTTGTATAAACAGATTGACTAAAGTGTAAGTCATGAAAGCCATCAGTGGTATCAGATATGGAGTCTCTCCGAAAGTTGAGATCCACTCCACTGTCTATCACATCCTCTCCATCCTCCCCGATGTCTACAGGATTAGGATCAGGGTAGGGATGACTGGCCTCGTACTCTGCCTTGTGGAACTCCAAGGCTGCATGACGTCTCTGTGCATAGTCACTCATTTGTTGTAATTCATAGCGTTGTAACTATCAAAGTCAGAACAAAGAAAGTACTGGTACAACAAGCAACAAATCAGAGAGAATCTAAAGAGAGTAAAGAGAGTAAAGAGGCAGACAAATGAAACAAAGTGAAACAAGAGATAGAGGAGAGGAATTAGTACGAAACAGAAGAGATGAGGGCGAGAGAAATAAACAGAGAAAGAGAAGAGAAATATAGTTAGAAGCAAAAATGCTGCTTTTTAAAATCAAAACAAATACATTATTAGCGCTAATGTACTTATTTCAAACCCAGTTCACGACATCTATACTAATGATAAATAGTTTTTGTGATGATTTAAATGAGTATTAAACAAACAAGAGAAAAACAGAAAAGAGCAAAAGAGAAAGTTAGAGAAATGGAATGTTGAACATGCTCCCAAAAGGAAATCTAATAGATTCCTTTTTCAAATCTTAACTATTGATATTCTGAGGATGCTGACAAAACTCAGCTTCACTTATTATTACAGTATATAATATTACTTATATGTAAGCAATCATATGGAGCAACTAATGGCAGAGTCCAGGGAGTCTGTTTAACTAAAAAAACTAATTTTAGATAGATTCTCGTTAAAATGTGTTTAAAGGCACACAGAAATTTCAGCATTGGACCGTGACATCTGATTATAATAACATCCTGGCTAATACAACATTATGTGATGTAATCAAATTTTAAGAAATCAGTACATGATGTAAAGAATCTATAAGTATGTAGACTCCTTAGAATCCATCATAAATCTTATTATTTTATACATAAACAAACATTCCATGTTGATTATATAATCATTGTATCAAATATCACAGTCAAGACTATTGAAGCATGTTTCACACTGTTGATTCAGATACACAATTCACCCCAGGATCCACCTGATGGTCTAGCCCAGGGCACACCCCTGAGATAAACCCTCAGCTAGACCCTGCATTAAACCCTGGGCTAGATCCGGGACTCTAGTCCGGGCTTGACTCATGACTAAACTCCTTCGACCCACTCCAGGGTTCATTCCAGGCTCTGACCAACGGTTTGAGTCACCAGTCAGCCGTTACTTATAAGCATTGTTTGTTTTCCTCCGCAATTTGTAAAGTCTCTGAAACGAGTCTCAGAGTTCAAAGAAAAAAAAGAACATGTTTGTTTTTATTTTAAAGCCCCGGAACTAGACCCGGGACTTATCGAACCACGGAGGAAAACAAACAATGCTTGTAAGCGAGAGCTGTTCAGACTTTTACCTCACAGCTCGTTCTGAAGTGAACCATTGGCCAAACACCAGGTATTGTCGCAGGACTCTTAGATAAGCGAGTCAAGCCCTGGGTAAAAGTCCTGGTCGACACCGGAGTGGTCCATGATAAAACTGCACGTCAGAATTACCAGTGTGAAAAAGAAAAATATCACACTCATGAAATCAATACAACATACAATTTGTAAAATCCCACACAGTCAATAATGATTTGCCCAAAATGAAACTTGAAAAACTGACAGCTAATAATATGCTCATACCCGTCTAGTTGCTATATCTAGTTGACTCGTGACTTCAGCCAGTCTTGATTCGGTTCTTTGTCTTTCTTCCATCTGTTCTCTCATGACTGCCTCTAGTTGCCTCTCACGATCTTGCAACATTGCCCTCAGTCTCTCACACTCTTTGCTTGTCTCTGTTGCCTTTGTCTCTGAGTCCATAAGACTTGTCTTTGTTATTTCTCCATCAGTTTGTTCAGATTTAAAGTCTTCTTCGTAAGCTTTCAAGTGTTCATTCCACACGTGTTTCAAGCGTTCATTCAACACGTGTATCTCTTCCTTGCAATGCTCTAACTCATTTCTTAGACTTTGATTTTCTTGTAAGAGCTATGTCAAACAAATTATATCATATCAACAAGTAACAAATTGATTATAATAAAATTTGAGACTCTCTCTCTCCCTCCCTCTCCCTCTCTGTTTCACTACTCTCTCTTCTTTCATCACTAAATAATAAAATATCATAAACATAATCTGGTTTCTTAAATTTTAAAATTTAAATTTTTTATTTTAAAACTAGTCAAACTTTCAATTTATCTAATAATAACACTTAATATAACAAACACATAATGTGACGATGATGAAGAATCAAATGGTGCAATCATTGATGATGATAATAATGATGATACTCGCTTATAATAAATAATAATACAACATCTTACATCGTTTTTCTGTGTAGCTGTCAATTCCAATCCTAGTCCGCTGCTCATCTGTCTATCTGTACGTTTATCATCATGTTTCTCTGTAGGTCTGTTCGTGGGTCTGTATGTCTCTTCTAGTCTGTCTGTAACTCTCTCTGTATGACTGTCTGTATGTTTCTGTTTATGTCTGTCAGTTTGTTTGCTTTCCTCTTTGTCTGTGGTGCCTCGACCCACACAAGGAAATGATTTGAATGCCATTGAATTCAGTCTAAAAAATCATTACAGTATACAGTTAATTACATAGTCAACATAGATCAGTGTATATCAAAATACAATTTGATATGGCAAGACTTAATGTCAAGACAAAATGAAAGACTGGAGAGCAAGAGGTTTGTGACATGATCACATTCGTCTCTGCATCAAAAACAGATTGCAAGCATATATCAGAGCAGACAGACACTAGATCTGTTGTCACGGGACTAACGGAAAAGATGCTTAACAAAGAATTCACTTTAAATCTTTTCCAGCTAATTATCATTTAAAAATCTCTTCTAATATAAAGTTTGGCCAAATTTACATTTTAAGTTTCTTCATAAAAACTGCATATCTTTTAAAGCATTAAAATTTGCTAAATTTAATTTGTTAACTACTAATTTTGACTTTGATATGGTTTTCAAGAATGTACAACATCTTTCTCTACACAATTACAAAAATTTTAGTAAAAATCAATTTGTTGACTCAGTTATGGCTTATTGCTAGGAAGATATTTGTTTCTTGACGCACTCTTCACATACAAACTAACTATAAAGATCTTATTAAATATGAGTCATTAAAATTCTCTTAGTCTAAAAACAATACCCTATTAAAATTATAATATTATTACAATGATATTAATATCATATTTGCTCACGTGGATAAATAAAGATTTACTGTATTTAAAATACAGATGACGACAGGTCGCCGCTATATGTCTCTACAAGTATAAAGAGATTGTGTTGCTTTTATTCTTCTTAACTACAAATAATGGTGAGAGAATAAATGTTTTAAATTAGATTAAATGAGAACATACTAGCTTCAAATCAGCTGCAAATCATACGTTAACAAAATAATCCTGTAACACGATTAACCACGTCAATTATAGCCTATAAACTCTATACATCCCGATCTCTTAATTATTATTAGAAACCGAGATAATTATTATGACAAGTGTTTTACATCCTCTATGTAATAGTTGGCTGATATACATTAGCATTTGTCAGTAGGGCCTAGTGCTGCAGTAGTGCACACTGAAAGCTTTTGATATAAAACTTAGGCAAGTTGTGTAAAGACAACAGTAATTAATAAATTAATAATTAACAGTAATAATACAGTAATTTCAAAGGCACGAATTAAAAGAATGAATTTAAATTATTTCATAGATTATAAAAACTAATGTCACAAAGGTCAAATAATTTTATCATCTCACTCTTGTTACGACTTGGTGAAATGTTTACATCGAAATCTATCATTTAGTTCAAATAATAGTCCTTGCAAATGACTTCATAAGTCTAATATGCCATACATGATACAACACTACATACGTAATATCGTATATATAAATATAAAATAAATATATAATATAGAATAAATTAGTAGATGATAATCAGTAGTTAATAATGAGTTCTAATAACAAAACTTAATGCTCAGTTAATAAACGGCTTGATCAACAAAACGACTCGCAATATTAATAGTTAACAACTAGAACTGGCCTATTGATAACAGTATTCTAATATATTAACCAGTATACAGTATACGTACCGTTAATATAATGCACTAATGTAGTTTAGCATCCGATTATAGCTAACTTATATACTATATACTATAACTTATATACTATAACTAATTAATAGGCCATAATACGCAGTATTATAATATAGTAAAACGTACGACACTAATTATGTATACCCTTACTCAGAACGCGCGAGGACTCTATGGGATTAGACTGAGTAATACATTATAGACTAATAACATAGAGTAGATTCCTTAAGAGGAAAATCACGCTCATTCATTTATTCATAAAAACATTCTAATTGAAACCTGGAATGTTCCAATTCATTGTATAATTAGCCCAGTAGCCCAGTAGTGTCAGACCTAGTAGCGGAGCACTGAGCGGCTATAGGCCTACTAGCCCGGCAGAGCGGGTGCTAAAGCCTGCGGGCCTAGGCTCGCGGCGTCATTTTAATCAATAACAGATCGTGGAAATTTTTTTTCATTTTTTCAATGAGTAGGGTAATTCCCGGATTAACTTTAACAATGTCTCATTCGTTGAGTACAATGCTATGTTGGGTATGCGATTCTCTAATTCGATGTTATGTTTGAGTACGTTAATATTCTTTAAATATTCATTTGCCAGATGGAAGGAGGCTGCGGTCACAATCTCTTGTTCTTCTAATGGTAGGACAAAACGATAGAAAAGAAAATAATAGAAGAACAAAACAAAAATTATACATTAAGACTTTAAAGAAAAATATTGCGCCCGAATTTTACTTGGTTGATAAGTGATAGGGATAAAATTTATCCCAAACTAATTTATCTTGACGTGTACTTACCGGCCCCGGATGGATTACATCAATTTACATGTGAAGATATTTTATGGATTGAGATGTGATTTAAAGTACAATCGACTGCCACAAAATATATCTTTCTTATAATAACAAGTCATGTTCTATGATAGAAGATAGTATGAAGCATTAACGTGTTATTAATACACTTCTATCTGTTCTATCTATAATGGCCAGTTTCTCCAACCTGTCCTATAGGACACTGATTATGTACGACACATCTCAAGAGGAGTATTAGCCAAGAGATGATTAAAAAACTTTCCATTGCGCCAACAAACTCAATTGCAGTATTGAGAATAATGACTGATTATCGCTGATGTTGACAATGATTTGTTTACATTTTGTTATAACCATTGAATTTATGTATTTTTTATGATTAAATTATATTTTCAATCTGTTTGTCAATTTCTTCAAAAAATAATGACCCAACGGTTGTAAAATATTCATTTCTCACGTCTATATTCCTTATAAGGGTCTAACTGAAAAAATTTACCATATATAATACATGCACAATCCTTCGGGAGGGATCTGGTTAATTAACAGAGAAAATTACAATTCTTGTTTTGTATATATGTTATATTGTTGAAACATATTAAATTCAGCAAGATAATTATAACAAGTGTTTCAGAAGTCATAATAATGATCAATATTTACATTTATTTTTGTGATTTTTTTCCTCAATGAATGATA
>JAQIXG010003727.1:0-14215 GCA_034700105.1 Oconnorella tubifera | reverse complement strand
TACAAAATCATATTTTTGAATTAATAATACAAGTTTTAAATTAATAAACTAAATGCTTATAATATCAATGACACATTATATAGTATAGTTAATTTCAACATTTAAATTTTCACTACATTTCAATTAAACTTAAAATCACCTGTGGGGGGAGGCAGTGTAGGCCTAGGTGTAGTTGTAGTAGGTGTAGTTGTCGGTGTAGTTGTCTGTGTGGTTGTCTGTGTAGTTGTCTGTGTGGTTGTCTGTGTGGTTGTCTGTGTAGTTGACTGTGTAGTTAACTGTGTAACGATTATCTGACCTACACATATTTGATTGGATAACTGATTGACTGATTCGTTCAGTTTCTGAAAATCACTGACAGCAAAGTAATGAGTATCAGCTGGGTCAGTTACTATAGACTTTAGTAACGTCTCGTTAACCTGAAAACAGTTAACATTTAACAAGTAATCAAGGCTCGTTAGAGAAGTGGTTGAAGCGCAGGACTCGGACGCTACAATTCCAGGTTCAAATCCCGGATAGCTATTTCGCTGACTTGCTGCACCGTTTAGTAAGACTCTTAAATTGACAGCTACGTCTGAGACATTGTGCTAATGATAAAATGATCCCTGAAGTTAACTTTAGCATAACATTAATTAACAGTTAATAAATAAAACGATAACATTTAACAATTTCATTTATATGTAGGCCCTACTAGGCTAATAACTCTACTTTTACAGTACATATATCTGTGAAAGTGTGATTAAACTTTTATCACAAAAAGTAATATTATATTCTGCATACTGTTTTATCAATTGAAAATATTAGCACTAGTCAATATTATTAATCGCCAATATTCTCAACTTATAATATTATCAACTAATATTATCAAATGATAATATAACCAACTGATAATATTATCCTACCAAATGCGTGACCCCCACTGCATAAATGATCACATTATTTTTCTTATTCGCATTGATTTCATCCACAAGTTTATCTTCCTCTCTTGTCGGTACCCCATCTGTGATTAGGATACAAATATTAGGCACATCCGGTCTGTCCCCTCCTTTCGGTGTAAACACAGTGGTTCTCATTAAACGTAGGCCCCCGGTCGTATTTGTATTTCCGCCCCCATAAGGGATGGCATCGATGGCGCTTAATATATCCGCGCGAGATTTGAATGGATTTAAGTCAAAATTCAACGTAGCGTCGTTTCCTTGTTAATGACATAAAATAAAACGATTAAAATTTAAAATTAGACAACTTAATTTAATATTAAAGCTGCAATTATTTCGCTAGCTAGTTATAATCATAATAAATCAATCACATATATTAAGTTAATCATCATAAAATTGTTATCAAAATGTTATTTAAAAATATTGTAAAAAAATATGAAGTCATGTTTCAGAAAATACTTTGTATATCATTATACAACAGACATAACTAATTAATCACTTTCTAATTTAAATGTTATATTATATTTTTTTGTTAATTAATTTATATCAAATTATAACTGCCGTTATAATTTCATATTCCTATGAAATTCGTCAAAATAGGCCTACGATGATCTTATTGATGAATATTTATACATTGTAATTATTTCAATTTTTCATTAAAAGTAGCTAAAAAAATGGGGCTGCTGTTCCCCCCCCCCCTACCCTCCCTGAAAACAGTTAAAATGACGTCTCTGAATATATTAAAACTAACCAAAGCTGACCGCAGCGAATCGATCGCCGTCGCCACTAAAGTCCAGCGACATCGTAACGACAGCCTTGACAAAACTTATCACTAGTTCCCAATTGTCAGGTTCTCCCGGGATGTTCGTGTCGCGAATACTGCCAGAATGATCGATCACAAAAGCAATGTCATAACGACAAGCTAAAAATCAAAGAAATAATTGTGACGATAGGGCCTTTTTACTACTAAAATCACTAAAATTCACCACACATCCTTTTAAATTAAGACATAACATAATAATAACATAATAATAACACATCCTTTTAAATAGACACCCTTTGGTGTATGGATATCATAAGATTGACAATTATTTATGATCTATTCTTTTGTTCATTCACGAATCTCATGAACTATTTCATTGATTCAGCTATTTATGCACTCATTAATTCACTCATGTATTCATTAACTCAATAATGTATTCATATTTTCATGTATTAGTTCATTCACGTATTCATGTAATCATTTATTAATTAGTTTATTCATTCACGCATTGGTGCATTCATGTGTTCAGTCATTTATTCATTCATTCATTCATTTATTCATTCATTCATTCTTATATTCATCCATTTATTCATTCAGTAAGTCATTACGTAGCGGATCTAATAGCGGTTGACTCGGCGTTACAGTGCTGGGTTTGAAATAACCGTCCCACAAGTTTGCGTCCACAATACCTTGGCCTTGGCCTTGCACTGGTTGCTGTGACCTTGTCGGCACGAACATCATCATCATTATAATCATTATCATTATTATCATTGTGCTCGGTAGCATGGCTGTATCTTTTACGATCTGGATCATAACATTATAATAACTAATAATTATCAATGTGACTATAAATAATATAAAGTATATTTGATTAGAAAATATCTAATAAATATTCTTAAATATAATGAAGCCTCTAAAGTGGCGCGTGTTTAATTTTTAATGAAATAATATTAATAAGTATATACTATTAAATATTATTAAGTAAATAATTACAATAAATTATTCAATAAGCATATTATTCAAAAATCAGTTAAGTCATTTCAAGCTAATGCTATCTAATTAATAAATAAACACTATATACATAAAATTTTACATTCGTAATTTACATATAAAACCGTCAAAATAGATAACGATAAAGTGAAAAGTCATATAAAACATATTGCCAAAGGTGCAATATGTTGCACCTTTGTATATAAAAAAGTCGTTATATATTTATAAAAATCTAAAACTCGAGTTAGGAATTTTTAACTGCCTGGAAATCGGTAATTCAATAGCAACGATATTCCATTCTGCTATCAAAACTCGAAAATGATTGTAATTGATCTAGCAGTATTGATAGTAAATATCTTGTAAGGTAGTAGGAGGGGTTTATGCCTTTTTAAAAAGCGGGGGAGGTAATAATCGTGTTAAAAATCATTTTACACACCCCGACTAAATTTAATCGCAGCATAAAAAAATAATATTTATTTTTAACCAATAAATCGATGTGGCGAATAATATCATTACAAAAGGTGGGGTAGAGAGTTTTTAATATTTTTTGTTAAAAATAGTGTTTTAACACTTTTAAATTAAGCGATTTTTGCAAATTAAGACGCGTCGCGACGAACGACGCACCGCACGACGAACCGCACGACGAACCGCACCTCGCGACGAACAAGTAGGTTTTGAGCTTATAAATACAATCACTTTATTGCTGATTAATAGATAACTATAAAATTTATTGCTGAGGGGGAGAGAGAACCTTGACTATACTATAAGAAAATATTTATGATATATTATAATCACTACTGAATGGCTTCGATCACTTTACTTACTTCTAGGGATTACTATATTAAATTAGTTTTTAACTAATTCTTTGCTAATCCGACGAATTGTTGTTTTATCATGAACAAAGATATTATATGTCAAATGTAATAATTATGAAAATACAAGTAAGCCTATGGTGAAATTATTGTATTCAAATGTTGCGTAGACCAATAGTTTTTTATGCCGTTGGTATATAAAATTTGACTCCCTTTTATTTGATTGAAATATGCATCTCATATCTAATGTTTGAAAATAGTTTAATTTTCTACCAAGTTCATCTAAATCATCGTAATAAAAATCAGTGAGACAACCGTAAAAAGTAAGCATCAATTATGACGTGTAGATATCTGAATTAAATTAGTAATTTACTGACCAGTTTTTAATTGACGTTAATTTATAAAAATTAAATAAAGATATATGATCTAACAAACCTACTTTACTTTGAAATGTTCTGAAATAAAACTGTACATAAATGTAATCTTAAATCTCTCCAGTTAAATGAAGTCTAGTTATTCAAACAAACAAAATAATATCTATAAAATTTTCCTTTATATAGTAATCTGGCTCCGTAGTCTTCTTCTTTAAATTAGTTTCAGCTTAATTTGTAAAAGATACCAGTTTTTGAAGCTAGGGTCTCCCGCAAAATTCATTCTTAGGGAGAAGGAGGTGGAGGGGAGGAGGGGTCCAAGAACATTATCGAAAATAAAATGTTCTTTTCGATATTCTATTTTTACAGCAAATGTTATATATTTTTCAATATACACTGTCAATACAAATTGTTAGATTTTTGATCTTAAATAGGCTTACTTAACATTCCCAGCACTTATGAACTGTCGTCGATGCAATTATTAAATAATATATTCATTTCTTATTAAATTTTTGAAAAGGGAAGACTGCAACCACCCCCACCCCCTATCGTTCTTCAATATTTTTTAGCTACTAGCGATTAAGATGCAAAATATTTGGCAAAAACAAAAGTTGCTATTTTCAAATTACAAACAAGTGCAGAATGTGCAAATCATTTCTATACTCTTGATAGAAAAGTATTTTTTTCTGACGAATTTCTGAATCAAGAGATTATTCAAGCGGGGGTAAATTGCTAGAGGGGATTGCGATAACGCTTCATTTTCTACAAAACGAATTAAGACAAAAGGGGGTAGGAGGAGTGGGGGAAAAATGTAAAAGTAATACCTCTGAATAAGCTTTTTAATTACAGTCAAATAAATAACAAATTAATAAAAAATACATTACAAAATATAAATGAGTTTAAAAAATGCATTAACTGTCACGTTAGTAAGTCGAGGACATATTATTTAATTTATTAATATCATTACTCATCATTTTCTTTAATTATTATTTTCGAAATGTAATGACTAAAAGAAATTGTTTCAACTTTCTTATTTCATAATTTTTATCTGTATTTAAATAGTACTTCTTGATGTTGAAGCTCTTTCTGTACTTATACAAACTGTAGTTTTTGATGCTGTACTTAAACATACTGTTCTTTTTGATCGTGTTGCTTCATCTGTACTTAAACGCAATGTACTTCTCGATACTGTTTCAGTACTTGAAGTTAAATTATCACTTAAAATTAGATTGACATCACTAATACTCGAGTTTTCTAATTCCTGACTAAACTGTCCTGATATATACTCTCTATAAGTCGGTAAATCGACGTCATTTGACCCAGTTTTAATATTACTTTCAGTGAATAAAGTCGAATAAGAAGGCGGCTTATTTGCTCTGTCTTCTTCTACATTTATATAGTAAACTGAATGGTGATCGGCGTCTGAAATGATATAAGAAAGTGAATAAAAATAATAAAATAATTTCGAATAAAAATAGCTCAAACATTCGATAAGACTTTGAAAATTTAAAACGCAGTTTAATTCCAGTTTAAATGTACAGTTACGAGTGAGTTAAACTAAAAAAGAATAAGATGTATATAAAAAATAATAATTGTTATAATTAGAGTGTACTATGAATTTGCTTATAGTACAGTAATAATAATTATTAATCGTACTATATATATTACAAGATATTATCGAGATCTTTTAAACCCTGAAAATTAAATGAATTTAACAACTGTAATCTATTAATTGCTGCTTTCTATAAAAACTCAAATGTAATATATTATATATAGAACTTTATTCCCATCAAATTATTTTCAAATTAAATATTATACTATATACTTACTTTCGCAACGCACATCTCTTTCTTCAGTAACATTCCTATTATTTAAGTTCCTTTGAAAGCAATAGCATCGAACGAAGTGAAAGATTATACCGCAACCAAATGATATCAATATTGCAATAAATATCCTGCAGCAAATATATCATAACTATAACAAAAAAAGGCAGAAACAATATGATTATTTTTAAAAGTTTTATAATTCTGATCGATTGAAAAATTACTTTAAATTGGATTTTGGTATTTCAATGCAAATTCTATAATTATTAGTAGTAGTATAGCAATAAAATAGGTCAACAAATAAAGATTTACAATCTGTGTGCGTTTTAAATTTGAGCCTAGTAATCAAGATAATAATTCTAATAAGAGTACTTAATTAGTATAAAATTAATTATTATTATAAATAATAAATTACTAATATAACGCACCACATGTACCATCCGTTTAGGGAAGAATTACAGTTCTGAAGACAATTAGCTTCACAAATCTGTGAATTACATATACAATTCAATATTCAATTTTGCTGGCAAAATTCATTTTTGAAATATTTGCAAAAATATTTCATCTCAATAAAGGTAAATAATTCTATACCAAGAAATGCAATTAAATTTAAACGATATAATAATCTAAGCAATGATATGTGTTAAAAAAAGAAAGTTCAGCTAAGTCGGATTATTTGAAAAATATCAAATCATTTTTAATAATTAGTCATTATAAAATGCGAAACCCATGAATGAGCCAATTTCTATAAGAATATTTCTTGCGTTTTTTGTAAAGTAGGCCTATATATTCTGAAAATAGCAATACTGGATTTAACTACCGCAAATTGCAACCAAAATAGCTACTTTTACAGCAGTCATCTTTACAATCAGAAATTAAGAATTATCGTTTAACCACTCAATGAATTACTAAATGAAACTATTCACAATATTTATTGTTAGATCAAATGTAAGAAATTTGAAGGCAAACCTGAATGCTGTTGAAGATAACAATGATGTTTAGAAAAAATGCAGTTAAAACTCGATTTAACCGCAAAACTGGTCGTTGATTTATTATTATAGACATCGTTTCAGTTGAGATCATATCTCAAGATCTTTTTGACGTTTCATGCTGTAAAGTAACAAAAGGGTATGCTCGTATTAGCGTTAATACATTAGAGCGCGAGAAATGTATTATCGGTGATGAAAGAGCGCAAAGATAGAAATTATGGGAAGATGTTGAATGGCAGATGTAGGAAATACAGTATTAATTTCCCCTCTGCATAGACACAGAGGAGAAGTTAATAGAAATTTGAGATAAAAATTATAATATTCTCAATGTGTATGTCTGTTTAATGCTCTACGACAATATGTAATAACACAAAAGCAATGCACACTGCCAGTAAAATGAATCAACCTATAGTCTATGAATTTTATGTTGCATTTGAATGTGAAAATTATTTTTAATTAAGAAACAACCAGTTAGGCTAGAATTCAGAAAGAAGCTTATCGTAGACGAAATAGCAATATTGTATCAATGCAAATATGAGAAAGTAAGATATTTCTAAACTATATTAAATTACTCTTAGAGCTAAATTTGCTGCGTATCGCTTTACAGGGACATAATCGACCCACTTTTTTTGCGCACTAGATATTTCGCTCTAATTGTTAACGACAGAGAAATAGCTCCAGTGGGTATCAATCGACTGTAAACAAAGCGTGACCGAACTTGCGTAGTTTAGCTGCAAAAATAGCCATCGCTCTTGAAAGAAGGCTAATTTTAGCTTTTAGCATCTAACATTAATTTTTCTGGAAAAATGAATTTGATTTTGATGTTATTAATATCATAATCATAGATAGCGGTTAATTTGAAGCTTTATTAAGACCCAAAAAGTGACCTTTTTATATAAAAATAGCATTATTTCAGTTAAGCGTTCGAAAAACCTTTCATACAGAATTTAGGCGATGGATTTACAAAGACAGAGGGGGAGGGGGTAGACGAAAACAATAGCGAAAAACAAACAATAGTTCAATTTTAAAACTTAATCTATAATAAGCGTAATAAATAAATCCACTAACCTTCAATGATCAACTGCATTGCATACAATTTAAGTATTAAAATAACATCAAATTCAAATTAATTTAAGACAATTGTAAAGATAAATGTTATTTTATTAAAGATCCATGCTAAAATTATGATATTATTGCTTTTCTATAGCTAAAAATATGAACGACTTATTATTTAGCAGCTTATTTATAATAAATTCTTAGCTATTTATAAAGGTAGCAATTTATCTAGATGCCATTTTCATGCGGTTCAAAACTATTTATTTATGGGGTAGATTTTTCGAAAATTGAATATACAGGTCGACCTTATAATTATGACTATTTGTTTAAAAACGAAATGCAACTTAAAGTTGAATAAAAAAATCAAGTACAAAATAAGGTTTAATTTTTATGCTGTGTGTGAACGTACAGTATTGATGTTTATAATAATTTTATTCCCATAAAGTTACTGAATTAAAAATAACAGCCTGCTAGCGTCTTTACAACAAAGCAGCAAGATAATCATTTAAATTTTCTTTATAATTGTTATTAATTTGACCAGAAATAATACGATTTTTGAAAAGTTTTGAGTATTATGGAACAACAAAATCTAGACCTAAATAATATAATTTTATCATTATTAACAGGGGTCCGCCACCATTAATTTACCATTAAAAGCTTCTGAACTACGACGTATTTTAATTTAAGGGAAAAAATAGAAAAAAATTATCTTAAAAAAGATAGACAAATTGGGAAGAAGTCAGCTACCCTAACCCCCCCTCCCCCCCTCGTCCACCTTAGTTGCAAAACTGGTAATCCAGTAAAATCCGCAATCTACAACTAGTGCTTCAAACGAATCTACTACACTAAAAAGATTGCAGTGGCAATATATGATTATTCTTTCGAGTTATTTTCTTTTGTAATTGAGCACAAAATCGTACTCTTAAGTTACACGCTTTTGATATTTTATTATGGAATAAAAGTGCTTTATACACTTTGTGGAATTAATTGATTCAGGCTCCACAGTATATATAATTGTCAATAATCTGTTAAAGCGGACTAAATAGCAGCTAGCAGCAAATCTTTCGCTTCAAATTCATTCAACAACAGAAGCTTTTACTAACAAATCTCCTCTCTCTATATACAATATAGAATCCGTAACTATAATTGTACTTAGACCAGTGGTGTCAAACCTTTTTGTATTTCAGGGCCAAATGAAATTTTCCCCAGCATCTCGAGGGCCATGGGACCAAAATTGTTTTAGGATTGTTACTACAACAGTACCGATTCTTGTAAAAATGAAAATTACAGTTTTGTAAAGAAAATAACAAATAAATGTACGCGTATAGTTGTAATACTCAATTTACTAAATTACTATAACGTAGTCGTAAAAAATATTAAAATAAAATTTTCAGACGTGATTTAAAAGACTAAACAGGAAACTGAATAATCAATAATGTGTACAAAGAGTTAAATTTAATTTTTATAAAATGTTTAAATTTCATACTACTCTGACGACATCTTGTGAATTACTAATAACTTCTTTAAAATACTACGAACTGCGCTTTGCAACGGAGCTGTAGCTACACGATGGAAAATAACGCAATATAACTTTAAATTTTAGTTTAATATTAAAATTATTAGATTTTGTTTTTGCAAGATGCCGCAATGGCACTATATACATTATTCTTTTCTTTGTTGAAACTCGGTAATAAAAAGAAGTTGAGTGTCACAAAAATAGTCACTCGATTTTTCGTTTTTTAAATACAGATTCGCGGGCCAGAAAAAAATAATCGGAGGGCCAGATTTGGCCCGCGGGCCAAGCGTTTGACACCACTGACTTAGACTATAATAAGTGCTTAAAAGCATCAGGTCATGTAAGCTTTTACAAACAATAGCTACGCTTAGTTAATTTACCAATAATTTACTTATAGACATGGTTTGTATAATGAAACTTAATGAAATATAAAAGTTTATGGTAGGCCTACGATTGCATTATGTTACGAGAATATAATTGATACAATGACATAGTAAGATATCTTATTAATTTAAGCAGCTAACAAAGTGTCATTTTGTGTATTATACCCTTTTTGTAACCCCCGAGGGCCCCCCTTATTTTTATGTTCCGATCTCAAAATGTAATTTTATAAAATAAAAAAATATATATTAAGTAGGCCATATAATGAGAATATTCAATTATTTAATTAAGAAAAGATATTACAAGAAAATGGGACTTATTATGAAAATCAATTTTGTATCACAGTAATGTTTTTGTCATTGTTTTAATTGACCTCCATCCAGTCATATCTGGACTAAATGTCAGCAGCAGATCTTTGCTAATGAATCCAACACTAATTAGCCCTATATCGATCCGATCAATTCTTTCAATCGATAATTAAAGCTAGGTCATGTTCAATTTTCTTCTTGAAACTAAGATTTAATCTGCTGCTAAAATTTAGTAAATAACTTTTTGAAATTTAATGTAAGATCATTTGAACATGATGCGATATTTTTAAGGATCTGTGCACGATTTTGAACGAGGTTTACTATTTAACAAGTACCGCCCTTCGGCTAAAACCATTTATATTATGATATTCAGATTGAAGTAGGTTCATTGATAAAGGGGAGGAGGAAGATAAGAAATGGAGTCTCGTAGCATAAGATGAATAGTAGTTGTTATTGTAGCGGGTGTTTTTTGTAGCAGAATAAAAACCCATAATAGGTCAATGCCAATATAATTATACTTTAACCACTGTAATTTTAGTGAAACCCCCAGCCCCTCTCTCTCCCCGTAGTGAAATCCTGGCTACACCGCTGATATTTACATTAGTAATGAATTAAGTATTTAAAATAACTTATAACTTTCCTTTTCTTATGGAACCAAAATAAAAAGATGTGTATGTAAGCGTCGACGGGGTTCCAGTAGAAAATAGCACCAAACAAATAATACTGTCATTTTAATGCATTTATTCTTACAAAAATAAATTAATAATTAATAAAAATATCATCATAAATTCATATAAATCATAAAGAGATTAAATAATATAGTAAATTTGTTAAATTATCACTTTAGAGTTCAAAATCATTACATTTTTAGCAATGAAAAAAATCACGATTCTAAAATATGATATGACTGAAAAACACTGATACAAAATGTACACATCTTGTTACAGATTGCGTCTCAATTATTTCATTATTAACAATATCTACACAAAATAATATTTATTATTAATATTTATTAATATACATTATAAAGCATAGCAAAATGGAATGTCAAAAAAATTGCTAAATTTCCTCTAGAAGTCCTTAGGAGTATATAACTGTATATGACGTTAATAAAAAAATATCAGTATCAATATCATTTAATATAATTTAATATCATGATATATCATTTAATATCATACAGTAGGTGGAAGTATCAAACAGTATCATTCTATATGATAAATGCTCTTTTTCAGGATTATGCAGAATTATACAAGTTACATCATTTAAGATTAACTTGCAAGGTAATCTACACAATGATACTGTTATTACTCTTAATATTATTAATTTTATTAATACAATTAATCTTATTACAAGTATTCGTACTAGATTTACCAACAATTTGGGAATAAAACTCAGTGAAAGTTTTTTACGCGCTTGCCAGTCAATCACAAAGTAAATTTATTTACTGCGCCGTTGTGGTAAGAGAGAATTAAGCGTTCACTCATCACTTGATTTCTGTCATTTCAGTCAGAAAATAGCCATTTTGTGCTGATGTAAAGTTAAAAAACAAATAAAAACCCGAAAATGCCTTGGATTTAAACACTGGAACCAAATTCCAGACCCAAATCTCAACCCTAATCCCTGACAATGTTATAACAACAACATAATAATATTTATTATTTAATAATAAATCAATTATTAAATTAGAAAAATTGTCCGAGACATCGTTCATATAATAATATAACCCATGATGTTAAACTTAATTAAATTAAACATCGTAATATCTCAGAATCGTTATCAAAAACTGAAGCACAATTATAAATCTCACTTAAATAACTACAAATAATTACACCCCTCCCTTTATTCATAGAACAAACTATTCTACAAGGTCTAAAGAACGTTCATCGTCCTTTCGTTCTTGTTCTTCTTCTCTCTTATAGTTAGGATTAAGAACGATGAACAATGTAAGAATGCCTAAAGTGAACAGAGTCAGTCCGATTGCATTGATCAGTTTGCTTTGCGACGTTAAGTCGCTGTAGCCTCTGTGTGAATACAAATAAAAAACTCAAGAAATTAAAACAAGATTACGACAGAAAAATTATAAAAATTTGGGTGTATATTTGTTATATTAAATATATTTGAATATATTACATATATTACATATATTTGAATATATTACATATATTTGAATATATTACATATATTTGAATATATTACATATTCTTTGTATAAAATAAACAGATTATTCGAATATATATAATCTACAGTAATTGTATGTCAGTAAGAATAGGCTGCAGTCCAAAGTTTCTTTAGGCTGCAGCCACTAGCGCTGAAACGCTCATTAGAAACAAACTTTTATATCAACTAGAGTAGAAGCGCGTTTGGTCTAGTGGTTAACACTCCTGGCTGTGCAACCAACGGTTATATATTCAATTACCAATAATAACAAACAAATTTTTCTTTTATTTTTATACGTTAGAGTTAGAATTATGATTAGGATAACAACTAGAATTAGTATTACTTATAATTTTTCACTCTATTAGTATTAGTATTAAACAAATATTAAAGTATTAAAAAAATATTATAATATACTATATTATCTACACAAATTGCATATGTTAATCAGAATATACTCAAAAAGTTAAAGAAATTCAGTAACGCTAGCTTACTTTCCAAAGAAAGCTTTTTCCGTGATACCCATCATGCAAGTAACGATAGCGAGTAGAAATATAATGACACCAGCACTAACGTGAAAGGGTTTAATGCAAGTGCGTAGCGACATGGAACAACAGGGAAACAAAAACGTTATCAAACCAACCAACCACTGAAATTACATCAAATAAAAACGCGTCATTAATAATCTGTATGTACAGTTTAAAACAAAATTCATAATTGAATAATTGAATTCATAATTATTTATGATATTCATGAATAATTAAATAAAATGATATTAATAAATATCATTATAATTTATTTATTAGAAATTATATTCGATTTTGTTATATATTTATAAACATATAAATAAATAGCAGTTTATATAATAATAATTATATAAAGAATAAAACTATCGCTTAATACCATTGTTTAGTACAAGAAATATAAAATTATATTTTTACAGAATCAGCAAGTATCGACGCGTATTTATTTATATTTAAAAATATATAAATTTTAATTTGCACACCTAAATTGTTCTCCTCTAAAATCCTCCCCCCTTAAAATACCTCCCCCCCCCCTTAAAATTCACTACCCCCCTTAAAAAACGCTTAAAATAAAAAAGATTGAAACCTGGAGAGCAAAAAGTCCAATGACAATAAGCCCGCACCAACTATGCAGCGAATAAAGGTTAGGTACCGGGGGAACGGCGTAATTATGCGAATCAAACACTGCCTTGAGCCCCAAAGCGCCTAACACTAACACCACCATGTGAATGACAGCGTGTAGCGCCTTAACACAGATTTTACGTTCATTTCTCCAAATACGGTAAACCAAGATGGCTGGATGAAAAAATTTCCAAAAAAAAAAACAATTTAAATATACGGAACTTAATTTTAGTTGGTTGTTTTTAAGCAATATATCAGCATTTGCTGCATCCTTTAGTATTCGCTTCACCTTTAAATTGACAGCTATGTCTGAGAAGTTATTTGGATAATATAATAATTTGGACGTTTAACTTATTGCACCCTTTAGCAAGACATTTAAATTGACAACTACGTCTGAGAAATTCTTTTTAGAATACAGTAATTCAAAAGCTAAAGTAAACTTTAACTTTCTGCAACCTTCAGCAAAACGCTTAAGCTGACAACTACATCGTTCATATAATGCAATTTATAAATTAATTTTGCTGCACCCTTTAGTAAGTCATTTCAAGTAACAACTAAACTAAAACATCATATGACACAGTATTTCAGATGCTAAACTTAAAATGTAATCTTTCCATTATATACCATGTCCATATAGAACAATAAAAGCAATGGTCATGAATAAAGGATGGTAACTGAATATTTTATCCATGTCAGTCCATGAGAATCCCTTGCCATACACCCCCATCCAACAGCCTACCATTGCGGCAAGAGCAACTGCCAAAACCTGCCAGCACAAAACATATCATGCTTTTAAATGAAAACAAAACTTACTTTGTTTTTTTAAATTACAACAATCGTATATTTAAGTTTGTTATTAAACTAATACTTTCCTGAAACTAAGTTTCCTGTAAAATAATTTGGAAAGGAAAGTAAAAATAGTAAGGGGGGGGGGAGAATTTTGAAAGAATATGCAGTGAAGTGAAAAGGAGGGGG
>JAQIXG010003726.1:0-14216 GCA_034700105.1 Oconnorella tubifera | reverse complement strand
TATTTGTGTAGTTGTGGGACCTATACTTAGGAGCGTGTTTTTTTTTGGGGGGGGGCAAAAATAAGATTGCATATAGAAGTAAGGAAGAAAGAATTGGATTTTCATGCGTTTTTGTTTGTAATTTTTATTGATAACGATTTAAAATAGAGATATATTTATTCGCAGTATGTATATAGATGCCTCTGTAGTACAATATTTTTTGTAGAAACGATACCTAAGTCTGCTAATATTAATTAATGAATTTAGTCACTAATTAGCCTATGTTCCTTATTTATGCCACTATTAAACTTATTCTAATTTATTTAATCCTAGTTTTGTCATTTTAAACTAAGATTAAAACTATTAAACTATAAGATTTTAATCATTTTTGAACCCATTAAACTTAACTTAATAATTTTAAACGAAGATTTAATGAATATTTTAAGCGACCACTAAAATGCTCTTCGTACTAACAGATGCGTGATAATTTGGCGCATATATCGCGTGACCACCACCGCCGCACTTATATGTCTTCAATTTGAAGCCATTTATTGAAGACCTGGGGTCGAACCTAGACCTTCAGTGTTTGGCGAGCTCATCACGTAATTAGAAATTATTTCGAGTGAAAGGAAAGCGGCATTGATCAAAGATTTCCATTAGTAACTTTGTGGCTTCAATTGTAAAATATATTTGCAGGAGTACTGGAAGAAGGAAATATAAAGTTTTAATTTAGATTTGTGGCATAAATAAATTAATAATAAAAAGATAGAACTAAATATGAATTATTAATAAATAATATTCTTAAAATCGTATTGTATAATATTAAAGTATAAGGCTATAATTAGGTTATATGGTATAACAGATCATGACTGGTTATAACAAACACAATAGAGAAAACAAAATATATAGATATACCAATTAAATTCATATTTTCTTATTAAAGGTACAAAACATGAAGAATAAATATTTCAATTAATTAATTTAGAATGATGAACTAAATGTGCATTTATCGAAAACATGGTATTTATTTCAACAGATGTGAGCTTCCAGTTTCACTTTGGTTTGTAAAAGCATTTAAAGGTTCTTCCACTTTTATCATCAATAGTCACATTCCTCAAACACGTGTCTTTCGCTCATAAATCCAAACTATCAACACTTGCTGTCCTGTCTTACTGCTTGGCTGTGCTTCTGTTACACTGCCTTGCTGCCCTTCTGTCCTTCTGCCTTGCTGTCCTTCTGTTACACTACCTTGCTGCCCTTCTGTTTGTCCATCTGTCAACACTATGCTAAAATACATAAGTCCTAAGGGTTACGAATTCTCATTTCGTCCCTCATATAAATTTCCCAGGTATATGGTGGCTGGTTGACGACAAGAAAACTTTGCATTTATGGATTCCATGCATTAATTCAAGCCGCTGTCTCATTGTATTATTGTTCTATTTTATTTTTGTTTATTTATTCTTTGTTGCTATTTTTCTCTGCTGTTTTTTCTGTTTGTTATCTTTTGTTGTATCTGTTTGCTCATTGTTTCGATGAACTTGTATATATCTTTATAAACATATATATTACGTATTATACATATACATGTACATAATATATATTTTTAATATGTTTGTATGTTTTTTTGTCGTACATGTCTGACTATCTGTCTGTTTTATAATATTATTACGTGTATGTCCATTTCGCTAACTCGCTGTCTGTCTGTTTTATTTCATTAAAATTTCACTCGTATAGTCTATTTAAAAAATCAAGTAATTTTAATCAACGCATCTTTTATTTCTGCTTTTTCTATTCATTTCAATCCATTCCTATACCTTCATTCCTATATATCCGCATTCATTTTTATATATTCCTAATCATTCCTAAACTCCCCAAATTGCGTATTGAATTACATCCAATTCTATGCTAATGCGTCGAAATGATGCAAATAATAATTATCACAAACTAAGAGGCTCCACTGTAATGCACCATCAACCTGTATAATCATCTTCTAAAAGGATCTCATTAGCTATTCAACCCTTTTGGTTGTTGGTCATCTTTTGAACGCGATTCTATTTTATTTTAACCCTCCAAAGCCCAATGGTGCCGGGGTGCCATCCCGCTGATAAGATAATTATGGTCATCGCTAATGATTACTAGTGTTGTTTGGATACGCGTGTCGCTGGGTCGCAGTTTATGCAAAATAGCCCAGTTACCGTACAATTTATGCGTGTAATTTACAATGGAGATACATAATTAGGGAAAAATTACATTTGAGAGAAAAAGTATATTCTTTATAACACGTGTCTGTATAATGTATTAGTGTAAAAGTGCGAATTGATTAACGATGATACAGTTTCGTTAAAGTTTGTTACTTCAGGAGCGTGATAAGATTTCAAAACATTGAATTTCAGACTTGTGTAACTTAAATTAAATCTTGCAATTTTGTAGATGAGATGATTCTGTTTCTTTCATTTAAACTACAATGATTTTTTTTAAATTTCTGCATTCTTGTGCTCAGTTGAAAGACGTCTGAAAGGAATTTGTGTACCATGTATAGTATTGATTCGTTGATAAAAAAACAAGTATACCTACAGTTGGTATAACTTTTTCTGAATATATGAAATTTAATTCACTGGAAATGAGCAATTATAAATTATAGATTGAAGCCTACAATGAAAAATAATTTAAAAAAGCACAAAGATGAGTAATCTATATTGAGAGTAAGTATAGTATTGTGATGAAGAATTTATCTAATTTACTTCATCACAATAACGATAAATAACAATAGTAACACATCGATATTCTAACAAATATATAATGGAGATATATCAGAATTATGAGAATTATTATCAACATCAGAATTATCCCTATATCAAAACACCTTATCAACACAACCTAAAATCTTCTGAGTAAGATATTCAGTCTCTCGCATATTTCTCTTTTACCGGATACCCCTTTGACACCACTAAACAGAATTACAAAATATAAATAATGTGTGTTTGACCGATACAAGCAATCAGTTGCAGGTCGAAATCTAGTCAATTGGACGCAAAAACAACCTGTAAACTGAGGATGTGTCACCAAATTTCTGACTCGCCTTTTGTAACACCAAACTGAATGAAAAAAATAATGAGCGGTGTCAATTTTCCATCTTTCGGTGACCCTTGATCCTTAAACGCGAGGAATTTGTTGGAATTCTGTGGTCAGGACATGGACTAGGTGGTGCTGGACGGATGCAGGCATGGTTGACGATCGGTGGTGTCAGGGTGGTGTCTGTGGAGGAGTGATAGTATGAGTTTACGATTGTAAATGTAAAGACATATTTGGGGGCTGAATGGAGATATTTGAGCGTGAAATGGACAGGGGAAGAGTCTTTTTGTGATATTTATACATATAAAATATTTTGTTAATGTAAATTTTTTTATTTTTAAACATATATATCGACCTTTGTAGTACCACGTATTATGATGTTTATCTGTGTATTTGCCCAAATATAATACATCTCAATTTCTGTTAGAGGGAAGGGAGAGGGGCTGAATCAGTTAAAAGAATTGTGACCATTGTAGAGCGTAAATTTACAAAACAAAACGGCACAAGGTTTTGTGGACTATATATAGAAAAAAATACTATAGTACACACAATAGAGTCAAATGCTCAAAAAGATTCAAAAGGGAGGGGACATGCATGTCCCCTTTTAATTGTGATGGAAATATTAGTGAAGTAATTTGTAGTTTCATGCAAATATTTATGATTTCTGGTCTTATAATTTACAATTTTATATATCATTCTCTAATTTTATAGATAGAAATTTATGTATAATCTGCGTTTTCATTTAGTTGTATTATTCTCTAATTTTGTGTATAGATAGATAGTCTCTGTATAATCTGCAATCCCCGTCATGCGTCGTTGAACACAATAGGAACCGATTTTATTGAAATATTTCACGCGTGAATGGTTGCGGGGTTAATATCAACGGGCGGACGGTGTTTGAATTTTTTGATGCTTAATTCAAATCGCCATAAAAACGTGAATTAATATTATAATTAATATATTATAATCGCAATGCATTGCAATTGTTATTATAATCACGTTATAAAAATAATATTATCATTATTATTTTGAAGACTATACTCAAAGTTTAGCATTATGCATACGCTTGCATTTATGATAGCTTCATTATTTTATCTTAATTTGCCCTTTGTTATAATACTTGATATTATGCCTATGTGCCTCGATAAGGCCTATTGATAAACCTGCCTATACTTTGCGCATGATTTTTATATAATTTATTTAAAATGCGTGATTTCCAATAGTAGCATACTTTACAATTTACCATTTTTCTTCCCTCTCGTATTTCATTTTACATTCTTACACCCCTTTTAAGAGTCTAACCTCACCACCCCCCTCTCCCTCACCCTTTAAATTACCCATAAAGCCCCTTCACACACCACCAAGGTACTAAACCGCGTTTTACTCACACTCAAAACAAGTCACGCGTACACTCGTGCAAAGGCGTGGCCTACTCACGTTCCTGCTCTCTCATTGGCTAAACTCAAACAAATCTCGATGTTCTGATTGGTCGAAAGCACGCGCGGGCTGGCTTTACTGTGCGTGCCGAATCCAGGGCTGTCACGCGACCATTATGGTGAAGTGGGCGCGAGGGGGTTATGTCTCGTTATTGTCTAGTTGTTGAGTGGGGGGAATCGTCGGGCGGTCTTTTTGCCTGAGGGTTGGTTCGATAGATATATTGTGTTTTGCACGAGATTGTAGTAAGACGAAGAATGTATTTTAAGTTTTTCTCAAACGGTATCGCGTCTATGTTATAGGTAAGATGGTATTTTGAAATAGGGATTTCTGAAATTTGAAGTTATTTCAAATTTTGAAATTATTTAAAGTTTGAAGTTATTTCAGATTAAATTTATTTTGAAATAGAGACTTCTGAATTTAAACTATGATATTATTTCATATTAAATTTATTTTGAATACAGATTTCTGAATATTAACTTTTAAATTATTTAAGATTAAATTGGTGTAGAAGTAGAAATTTTTGGATTGTAACTTTGAATTATAATTTAGATATAATTTGCCGGCTGTAATCGGTTTACACGTTCATTACGACGTGACATTTGGAAAGTTTTCTCACTTTGGAAATACTCTTGTAAACTTTACTGATAAGAGTCGATAAATAAGAAGCAATATAAATTGTAGTTAAAAGCGGATTGAACTTGAAATTATTTACGTATTTGTAACATGAAGATTAATAATACTAACAGAGTAAATCAGGTTTTACTATATATTATATATTAAGTATCTATATTATTAAGTATTACTATTATACTATTATCGTCATTATAGGCGTTGCCGCATTGAAATAATGACATTAGGATCTATGTGTGGATTTTCTATTTATTCGTTTCTGTAAGACAGTAAGCAGTGTTTAATATGTGATCTTTTTATAGGCCTACACAGAGTTTTTAATGTAGAAATGTTGTAATAGAATCTTCATAAAGTAACTGTTACTGTTATTGAACTTTTTCTGTTGCTATTTGAAACTCTCTCTTCAAAACAAGCATTGAAATTTTTCTGTATTTTTTTAATTGGTCACAGACCTTTGTTATTCTCTAATTCAAAAATTCAGCTAAAAATAATAGTTTATTTCAATTTGGTCTCTCAAGAGCATTTGACAACATATTGCTTATCGTCAATCATGACCAGTGCTGTCAAATACAACCCAACCCTAGCTCTAGACCTTTTCGCCATGTTGCATCAAGCCTGCGGCGATCACACCCAACTTTTTCTTGACGAAGCCTTCTCTTCGGTTATTTCATCTTCCGATATTGAACCGGAAACAACCGGTTATTCCGAGTCACCCGAACACGACGAGGGTACATCTGGAAGCTCCTTCCTTGATCTCTCCGAAATGCTGGCAGCCAATGTGGAGCAGGAACTTCAGAGGCAGCAGGGGGATGAACTGTGTACAAAAATTGAAGCCATAAATGGTACTATCCCTGATAATAGAAATGTTATTCAGTCCGAGGTACTAAACCGAATGGTACCTGAAATTTTAATGAACGATGGTGCGTTTAGAAAGAATGATAGGATTTCACTAAAAGAAGACAAAACTGGTATTGTTAAAACTGGATTGAACGCTCATGGCTCGAATATAGACTACGCGTTAACTTCCGGTCTAGAATTCCGCGCGAATTTGAACACTTTTACGCGGGAAATTTTAAATAATGATACTACTAATAAAATTACGGTACATAATGATTTAAATAAATACGATGGGGTAAGCTATGATATTATCAAACAGGAATCTATGGAGAATGATAATGATGTAGAACTTTACGAATTTAATAATAATGTCAGTGAAAAACTACAGCTAAATCGAGATTTATCGGAGACGGGGTCGGTTAAATCTCAAGTAAACGAGGGATTGTCGGGGTTCGACGAAACGGCGGATGCGGGGGATAAAACGACCGGGGGAGGGTCGTCTGGGGGAGCGGTGGGCGGGGCGAGAAGGAACGAGAGGGAGAGGAATAGAGTGAAGCAGGTTAATTTGGGGTTCGATAGGTTGCGTCAACACGTGCCTCAAGGTAGAAGAAACAAAAAACTTAGCAAGGTATAAAAAATTTCGTGTGGCTCTTTTTGTTGTTTTTTTGTATTTTTTTACTAGGAAATATTTGGAACTCCTGTGTTTTAAATCGGTTATGATATAGTATCATACAGTAGCTTCAAATGTAATAGACACTGTCACACCGTTATATATTTATAGTCTGTTTTCTTTAGGGGCTTTTAAGCAGGTGTAATACTTTCATGTCGTTTTGCATTCTTTCCATTATTATGACTTTAGCCGAATTATTATTATTATTACCATTAATATTATTATCATAATATTATGTAATATTATTATTTTGTAATTTACAGGTAGACACATTGAAAGCAGCCGTCGACTATATCGCCCAATTACGAGACCTCCTCCAAAGCGATGACCTTCTGACCCCCACAGCCTCCCCACCCCGCCCCCGTCCCCACGTGACATCCCCATCGTCCAATGAGCTTTCAGCTGATGCTGAAAACAACCGCTCTTGGTACAATTTCACAGATGTACAGATTTTTCAACAACAGGAACTAAACCAGTTGGGACAACAACTTGGCAAGAATTTGACTTCACGAGTAGGTCAGCAGCAACATCATCAGGAACATTTGTCTCTTACGGCTCTCCTGCTTGCCCCTGAAGCTCTGGCATCCACGAATCTCTGTCGGGGTCTGGGAGAGAGCGGGGCCTCGAGTGTGGGGACGGTGTCGCCCTGCGGATCGAGTGATGGTTCAGCGGGGTACGGGTGCTACCCAGGCGGGGATGATGGGTGTCCCACGGGAAGGTTCTTCTATGAGGTGCCATCGGAGTGCGGGTTTGTGGGGGATGGTGGGGTGTCGGTGGGGTTGATGCGGGCAGGGGATGAGGGGAGAGAGCAATCGGCGTTTGGTTTATTCGATTGGTTGAATTAACGATGTGGAATCTTGCAATATTATAGGTAAAGATTTTTTATTTTTAGTGATTTTGGTTTATTTAATCTTATTTTATCTCAAGTCTTATTTTTGTTAAGATACAATTTTGTTTTTGTACACAACTAAAGTATCAATTACTATTGTAATAATGAATTTTCGATTTTTGAATATTAATTGTTTTTACGCTTAATTAAAACAGTTATAAAAATTGTAAGTTTATATGTAGCATTTTCGAATGCATTATTGTGATCTCACAATTAAAATGTTATGATATAAATAATAAACGACTATGTCATATTAATGAATTAATAAAAAGTTATAACCAGCAATCATTTAACTAATATCTACGAATGCTAACACAAGAGTACATAGAAATTATTACTATTTATTTAAATGACACTTATTTGACATATTTATATGTCGATTAATACGCTCATATTTATCAATCACATTTGACACGCGTTCTGCCCGAGTCTGTAATTATTCACACGCGCTTCGCGTTATACAACCAATATACTATTCTTCGATGTAACGTATACTTAACCATTATTCTTATTTATATTTAATTTATCCAAACAACCTCATTCATTTTCCGTGGGATCCGAGCAACTACCATTCATCGACTTGCCATTATGCGCTCTTTTTTATATATTTTAATGTATACCTCGTCGTCTATCAAAAAGCTACATTATAATGTATGCACATAAATGGGAAACTTTGCAATATAATTTGTTGCCGAGTTATTCTCGAATAAGTTGTAAAGATGTGTTAGAGTGGCGTAGCAAGGAATTGACTATATAGGGGTAGGGGGGTTTTATCCAAAAATTTAAGTGATGACTTTGTTTTAGGTTATCACTCAATTTTGGTATATTTTTTCGATATTTGGTCTCCACATGCGTGTGTCAAATGCAACAAATCAGTAAAACTCTACAATTCTGGGGTTTACATCTGAACTCAAACCTTTACCATTACAGACAAGTTTTACTTTTAAGGGGGGGGGGTTAACCCCCACAAACCCCCTTTCTTGGCCACTGATGTGTTGAAGACTTAATCGTGGGAATTGGTCCCTGAGAATCTTTTTATTCGTACACATAGAATGATTTCATTGTAACGATTGTTACCATTGGTTGAGAGAATCGTTGAGCTATAGTATACACGTGTCGACAGATTGCTGTGTTTTATTCTTTGTTGTGATTATTGAGAGGTATTGTGCTAATTCTTAGTTTCTCACGAAATTTCGGCAAAAAGAAGACGATAAAGATGTCGCTTTAAAAGTGGATATTTATGATTAGTTGTAAATCAAGTATTATAATAATCTAGCAGGAGTATATTACTGTCGGGTCTAGGGTTAGGATTTAGAGACTTTGTAAATTTGAGTGATTGAAAGACAGATGCTAGTTCGATGCTTTAAATCAGTGGCTTTGCCAAGGCAGGGGTTGGGGGTTATAGCCCCTCCTATTCTGGGTAAAATTTATTTTTAGTAGTGCTACAGATGTTAGTTTAGTGTTAACCTCTTGTGACGATTTATTGAAAAAGATTGTATGTGGAGAACAAAGCTAATTTAGAGCGATAATCTAAAAAGGTCATGTATATTTTTGGTGACAAAGCCGCCCTTGTTTATGAAATTCTGACTCTTCCACTTCTTTAAATTTGTATAGTAATATTTATGAACAAATCTACCAGTGCAATTTTAACCTGATATTTTAAAAATGATATATATTTCACGGATCTATAATAGTCAATGATTTTAAACATGCAAGCAATAGAATCGCTTTTCTTCTATTAATGTATAAATAAATAATGAACATAATCAATGATTTTTACAAAGGTTTCTAGTTTTGTGGCGCCTTGTCATTTTTAAAATATACTCCCCTCCCCCAGCTTGCATCCTTCTAGTCCTAAGTGTAATATTATTATTATAACTTCGAGTATTAGTTCGATTGTAATTGGAATATTCTTGAATCTACGCTTTTCAATTATATATTGACACTATTTTCAAAAATTACACCTTTTGTAATTATACCTTCAGGCTTATAAACTTACAGACAAGTAACTGACGAGAATTATAACTTCTATATCACTTCGATTACCCATCACTGCAATTATCACTATCAAATTTAACCACTAACCTTATACCCGCGTCATTAACCGGTTCACCCCCTTTAGTATTTCATTATTCAACAAATCGCATGGTTCATCACGCCTAGTAGATATTCACGTGTATCCTCTAAGTCGTAATTTCCTCCTTTGTTGCTCAATCCTCGTGTTGATTTATTGACATTATTTATTCAGTTGGTTGGTTGGTTTTCTTTGAGGGGAGAATTGGAGGAAAGGGGGGGGAGAGGTACTTTATTATTATTCTTTTGATCTAGGAGTCTATGTCTCATTTCGCGGTGGTATCCCGGATGCTAATCGGATTTTAATTATAACTGGATTCGAACCTAAGTCGTGGAGTTGATAGAAGGATGTTTGGTTATTGATTAATGTGTTTGAGATTGACTAATTGGTAGCTGAGTTAAGTCTACTGTTTTCTTTAATGATGGGGATATATTGTGTTCTGTGATGCGTTAAAACGGCCCTGATTAATCGGCCCCGACTATTAAGTTTTAGGGTTAGGATTATGGTTAGAGGTAAGATTGAAGTTAGGGTTAGTGATATGGTTCGGGCTTTTAAATGATTTGACGGGGTTGTTTTGTCGGATCATTCTGTATTTAGTTTTTCTTTCGTTGTTTTGTCGGGTCGTACTGTATTTTGTTTTTGTCGGGATATAAGCATGTGTAGAGTTTATAAAGATTTTATAACATGCACTTTTGTAAAATTACCAAATGAAGGCAAAATGTGATTTCATTTATTTCAGGTTAACTATAGCTGAATTTTTTACAATAATTCACTATAATTTAATTATCATGTGTAATTAAGTATACATTTTGTAATTACGATTTGTCGAACAAATTAATAAAAAGAAATAAGATAATTAGAAACAAAATGATAATCTTATAAAATGACAGCGATAATAAATGCAATGAATAAACTGAATTTTCTCAAATCAAACTCCTATAATGTCAACAATAATCCCCAAACCACACTTGGTCTCCAAAAAGACCATAATAACTTGATCTTATTCTCCAAATAGATTCTCATTCAGTTTTGTTACGTCACAAATGTCAAGCTTATTACGTCATACACTTCATTCTCTTCTCCTGCCACTAATCAAAATCTTCTTGCAGTCTTAACCCTAATAACCCCAACCTATAGAGTGTCAAACTAAACACCAAAATAACTCGCCCCACTTTATACCAAAACATCCCGTTAAATCTTATCACCAAGAGGTAATCATATTACCTCTTGGTAAATTGCTCCCGCCAAAATGTAATTCCCAAATGATATTGCACAATAGAAGGCGATTTGGTAACGCCCTCATTGACTGCCTGATCTACTAAAAAGTCTAAAGCGAGGCCTGGTTTTTAACGAGTCCCGTCCACTTTAAAATAGTAGCATTTACTATATTATAGTCTAGATTTTTATTATGCAGTAGAAAATTAGTTAGAATATTTAATCGCTATTAAACTGCTAGGATTAGGGTTATAATTAAAGATGAAGATGTAATGTTATTTTAAGAATTTGCTAAAGTTGACCTATTCAATATTTAATCTACCCCTTACCGTAGGATATATCATTCTGGGTTTCAACTACAATGACTTTAGTGTGCAAAATCAATCTTTTTGGTATCAATATTGATACCAAAGACAATTGATTAGGCGTTCTAGTCATTTTAGTGACAAAAGCTAGTATAATGTCTTTATTTCGTGTTATAGTTCTGTATGTAAACATATAATTTCGCTAATTGGTGTGAAATAAGTAAATAAATGATATTGAAAACAATTAGCAATAAAACTAGTGGGAGAAAGCTCCTCCCCCTAGCCCCTCTACACTAAGCCTAATCTCCACCAGGCTTCATCTGACTGCTATAATCAACACAGAGCCTGAGTGCTATTGTCATCGACAGCCAATTAACGTCGTCGACACATAACGGCCCGCGCGCTGTATCCAATAAAATCACTCGGTTGTGATTTTTGAATTTCGAACGTTTTTGATGACGACCGCTTGTTGAGACAGAGGCTAAAATGTCATGTGTATGTTTGTGTTCGTGTATGTGTATTTGTTCGCGTGCGTGCGTGTGTGCGTGTGTATTGGGTGAGAGAGGGAAGGGATCGAGTGACTGGTGATTTGGGAGCGTGGTGGCTTGGCTTCCATGGGGCTTTGTTCGGCCCCGTGGGAGGCTGATGGGCCGCACGAGAGAATACAATTGGTAATCTACAGGGTTTTTTCTTTGATTTACATAGCAAATGGCAACTAGAAATCAAATAACATATTACATAAAATTTCATGCATCAAACAAATGACTGATAGAAATCACATTAAACTAAAAATAAATAGTCAAAAACGATAGTTTGTAGAGCAGTGTTGTCACTTATTATTGGAAATGCATATTATAATAATATCGTTTGATAGATTATTATTATTTTTTCTTTATTGTTATTATTTATTACTTTTTATTTTTTTTTATTTTTACCTTAGTACTTCATTCCCAAGGTTTTGATAAAAACAAAATGGAGTGGATAAAAACATCAGTTTGGAATGGCTACACTTCGAAGTCATGGGACCCAATAAACATTTATTACTATTATTATTATTATTATTATTATAATTAGCCAAGAGGTAACCCTCCTTCGCAGGACAAACCTTAATTTGTTTACGGTGCTAAAGGTGTTAGTTTATTGTTAACCCCCCTCTCTTGTGACGAATTAATTTAAAATATTTAACATCAAAAATAGAATGAATAACCTAAAAAGGCCACATACATTTTTGGAGGAAAATCCCCACTCCTTATGAAATCCAGTCTATACCATATACCACTACTTTAGTCTTTCCCTTATAATTTAATATTTTTATTCCCAAATAATCTCTACTTAAAATAATCTGTACTCAAGCTATTGTCAACCCAAAGCATTACTGTCCAGCGTATTAATATAATCTCACAATGTGCCCTAAATGTTTGCTATAAGATCTTGTCTTTTTTCTCCTACAGTTCAATCTCGACCCTTCGGCTAAGACTAGACTTCACTGACCCGTGGTGACCCCGGCAACCATTCAAAATGGCGTCCAACATGGCGGCGGATTACAGGGCGCGTTCGCTACCCGCCGGACATTTTGCTGACCCCTCGTGTGACCTCTGCGACCTCAACCGACGAGCAATTACTTGAAGGAATAAATGAATTTTTGCGGTTGACGCCCCCCTGTGGAAATATGCGAATAAATAGGGGTGGAATTTGAATTTTAATAATTTGATTTGTGATTGAATTTTTTTCATTTTATATTGTATATTTATTATGGCTATTGTCAATCAGTAGTTGTTCATTGACTGTTTTATAAGATGCTTCCGAAGTGTTATTTTGTTGTTTATAACATTGTGAAATAAATTGTTGTGGCTATATAGAAATTAACTACAATTTAACAATAAAATATATTGTGATTATAGATACAATATATTTTATGTTTAAAGTTTAACATTTGTTTGGTTAAGTAAAGAATTCATTTGTAATAACTGCCATTTATTCCATAATGCCATTTGTTAATTAAATAAAATATTAATAAAAAGTTAAGGTTTAGCAATAATAAACGAGTTAAAAATATTTTATGTGTATATGATTAAGCTTATTTTTTAAAGTATACAATTAGCATGCAATGAAATTTTATTGTTACAATTCAGATTGAGGCTAAAATTATAATACTTAAGCATCTAGGCTATATTAATTTATTTTCATATATTTGTCAACTGCGCGAAGAAAATGCAGACAATTCAGACGAATTTTTTTATTGAATTGTCAGCATTTTTAAATATAAGTTATTAAATCATACAATAAAAAGCAGCACAAAAGGCAATATTGTACAGTACACAAATTGACACACATGGTATAGCCAAATTTTCCCTTTATTTTGATACAGATTTTTGTGTATTGTGTTTTATATTTGTAATAATCTAACAGCATCTTATAAATGATAACCTGATTTTCGAATGTTCGCGATGACTTATTCGCAGCTGCTCAATAATTTGCCTAATAAACTGTGCCTTTGAAAATAGCCTTCCATTGATTTGTTAATTTAGTTATTGTTATAATGTAAATAAATATATTTGAATATACACAATGTTGTTTGATATTTGATTGCGTCTTAAATTGCATTAATCACAAAATAAAATGTAGAGAAGGGGGAGGAGGGTGAATGTATTTTTTGTCATTAAAACGACAATTTATAAGTAAGTGGCGTAGCCAGGAATTCCCCAAGGGGGATGGGTTTCCTCCAAAACGTTTAAGTGATGACTTTTTTTAATCTCTCACTTATTCGTCTCTATATATATTTTGTTTATTTTAAACTTCACTTTCACGTATATTTAATGCAAAAATGCAGTAATAATCACAAGGCAGGTTAACCGTTAAAAATTACACTTTTAACATTACAAGAAAAATGCGATTAACTCTAATGGGGGTTATAAGCCTCACAACCCCTACCCCATTGCCTGCACTACTGTTATCAGGTTGCTTTTAGATAAAATCGTTTGACATCATGCTAGTATAGACTACAGAGAAAGGAGAATAAAACTCCTAAAATGCAGATCACGAACAGATAATAAATTCAAATTTATTTATATACCAGGGTGCAATTATAATATGTATATTATATATATA
>JAQIXG010003725.1:0-14217 GCA_034700105.1 Oconnorella tubifera | reverse complement strand
TGATAAAAAGCGCCACGCGTTTAGTAGTCAATAGAACAATAGTTTATTTGAGTTTAACATAAGCTAGTTATAGACATCAATCAGCAATAAACTTTAGCACAGAGTATAAAATGAAAAAAACAATGACCAATAAGAAAACGGGCATAAAATGAAAAACGAACACTTATAACTGTAGCCTGCTCTATTATCTTGACCAGATATTTTATTCACATGCGTCACCGATCACGACTTTGATGTGTCAACGTCACTAGTTCTAACTTGAACTAGTTCTAAATAGAGTAAATATTCGAAGGGTAGTCTCTTCACAAGCGTACTTGTGAAGCGAGATCATCAAATAATACGTCATTTTAATAGACAATTAAATCTTGGGACTGAATCGGCTCGTACTGAATCGGCTAGGACTGAATTGGACGAGGACTGAATCGGCGGGACTGAATCGGCGGGACTGAATAGTCGCGGACCCCCCTGCTAAGCCTATTATTGGCTTCAAGGGAGTGCAAACTTATATTCTATCTTTTTATAATTTATTGATGTTTTTAAATAAGTTAATTGAAAGAATAACTGTCGAGTCAAATTGTTATCACAGTCAATTTACATATATTTTACAGTTCTTTTTATCAACTGTAGAGAAAATTCCATAAATCATGATTTTTGTGTGTGGATTACAATAGATCAGATTTGAATACTGGTACCACATGTATTAACGTGGATATCTAAAAAAAATATTCTTAACTTTGTTTTATCAATATAATGGGAAAGGGATTAGAGAGCCCAACCCCTCATTATTTACGTGCCTGATTGGATTTAAAGTCTTAGATTAATTCTTTAAATAGTTTTTTGCTAAAAGTGACTTTGTGTGTATGTTAAGTGCAAATTTATTATGTAATCGAACGAGTGTTGAATCTCAATGAATCTTTTCCGAAAAACATTATAGAAACTCCTAATGTTTCTGTAAAGAGATTCAGAAATTTGTTACTGAATAGAAGTTTCTCGCTATTGTTAATCTGAATTAGTGTAAGTAGTTTCAGCCACATTCGTGTTACTATACTGTACTTTCAATTCTTTATCAATTCGTGTACCGTTAGCTAAATGAGTGGATTAAGCAGTAAAATCAGTTTGTTATCAACTGAAAACTTATTTTAAGTTAACTAAAAAAAACTTCTCTTAATCGTTTCGTTAATGTTTTCGACTTCCTTTGCGTTGTACTCTAAGTATTGCCTCAAGACGATAAAATATTTCAGTGATCCTACAATGTACAAATGAGATATTGTCTCTATTGTAGCATTGCAGTCACTGAGAAGTGTAATTAAGTAAAAACTAGAGACAATTAATTAGAACGATTATTAAGAATTTTATGCGACATGAAATTTCTATAAAATAATTCACAGCTCAGTTATTTGCTTATACTAATTGCCTGTTTGTATATTTAAAATTAAGAAGTAATAAGGCTCTTGAATGTTGTAAAGCAATGAATTTAGAAAAAATATTTGCTTACAATTAAGTTTGCTTTGATTCCACTAAACTAATATATTATATGTTTTCAGCAATTAGAATTGAGACTATAGATAATAACAAAAACATGAATAGGATCAATACTGAATTATTGTTCTTCACTTAAATGATACGGGCGTAAAAAATAAAATAAATCAGAATTTGAATGAAAATATCAACAAATATACTCCGGAAAAATAACGATATAACTATTTTATAACATTTATATAACTGCTATAAAATTGCAGCCAAAACGGCTGCAAATAATTTTGATAGCGAAAACGGAAATGCTATAAATCAACAGTGTGAAATGATCTGATAATTTGTACACAGACGTTTCAGCTTCTATGATTCAATCAATCTCAAAAATACCGGTAAAAAACTATTTTAGATGTTAGTAAGCTGATGTAGTATCAACAAATTTCACATAACTCACAGACGTTTTATCAATCAACAATGATGATGACGATAGCAAATCTAAAATTAAATCTCTAAATAATCATCTCACATGAATAGGTTATTTAGCATTTATTTACAGAATTAATAAAGACCAATAAAGTCTATACACAATTCTTAAGTGTGCATCCTATGCATGCAAAGTCAGAGATCAGCACATTAATCTGTACTTTTGTAATTAATTATATTGATTGAGATTAGTTCAATTTTTGTTTAATGAATTAATTAATTAGTGTCATTTTTTATGTTATTACTAAATAAATAAAAATAATAAAATAACATTAAATAAAAATAACAATAAATAAATTCAATAAATTGTTCGTTAGATAGACAGTTTAGTAAAAGATAACATTAGCATGGATCAAAAATTTCATCTACAGATCTACAAATATGAGAAGATCCTTTATTAAAGTCTGTTTTCAGACATTTAATATGATAGTACTAGGATTTGTTGAAGTAATCTAAATGTTATAAGAAAAACCTGATATACTTCAGTCAATTTATACATATAGACTTCAAAGAACATGAATTTTAAGGTAATTTTATGCTACTTTTCCTGCAGGAAACAAAGATCTCAAGGCTAGTAATACGATATTAATGATCTTCATCCGCATTCTGTGATGAATTCGCTGATCTGTTCGATTGAAAATTAAAACTATAATCTGCGTTCTTTCGAATAATGTATTTTTAACATTCAGCGAGCGTAAAATTGATTTTGTTAATTGCATTCATAACAGTCATAACAGAAATTATTTTCACTTTTTTATTTTCCTTTCCTAGTTAAAACCCTGTGGCTTTACACAACCTACTAAATACTACAGCGTGTCAGTTTCATTTTTGTTAAGAGCGCTGATATTTATCATTACCAATTGGATAGTTACAAATCACGATAAGAGCATCACTGAATAGTTTTATTTTTCTAGACAAACTTGTAATAACAATAATTTATGTAACAAGAGCGTAGACTGGATATATGCGAGCCAGTTACTACAAACTTTGAACACGAACTGTTCCAAAATAGATCTAGAAAGCGCGTCGACTGCGGCCGAAATATTCCATTTTATTATGATGCAAAGCCAAATAACAGTTTCTGGCATGTTTTTGATAGTAAACTTTTTACTCTAAAAATAGCGCGGACAGCTGCCGAATTATTTGTGTCGAACTTTTTGCTGTTCTTATATTTTTCTTAAAATGTTTCTTCGAGACAGGGCACGGGCTTTTACCTCCCTCTCACCACTCGTATTTTCCAAATGTAAGAAGTTATGACTTATTGGGATATTTTCCTAATTTGATCTGTCTATGTATTTTGTCATTGTTTTTGATTTAGAGTGTGAGTTAACTATCAGAACTCTAATCTAAGCGTATTATTGCTGGACAAAATTATATTACAACTGAAACTCATCGGAACAATAAGCTGATAGCCTCATTTCAATGCAGCAACTTATTTATATGAAATAGGTTTTAGTTCCTTTGCTTACTTGTGATATGTTTGTTAAATTAAAAATAGATTTACCGATCTGAAGTGTGAGAGAGAGAGACACGTGAAGGAAGAGTCCATGAGAGGATCGTTCAGCTGTAACGATGCTTCATGAAAAGCTTCCAACTTTCCTGATCATTGGTATCATTCTTGTAGCCTATAGGTATTCGAAGATAGGCGACTGGTTCAAAGAACTTATCAAGAAAGATATCAGACCGCAGTACGATTACATTATCAGTTAGTTTGTTTTAGTTTTTGATTCTTTTTAAATGCAATCAACATTTATTGGCCTTAACGTGCTTAAATGGTTTTCTAATTTTTCTTTTTTAATGGTTTTCTCGCTTTTTCTCGCATATGTCCACATTTTTATATATAGCTGGTTTTCTTGCCAGGTTAATCATTTCATCATCTCTGTTTTCAGCTGTATTTTACATTATTGTTTATTATTAATTTTATTATTATATTAATAAATACACAGCTAATTAATTTTAAGGTGATATGTGAAATATAATATATTTATTTATTTTAATATTGTTTATATAATATTTAATTTATTTTAATCAATGGTTCAGTATTCTATAATATCAAATAATGCAAAAGCTTTTATAATGATATGAATCATATGATATAATGTATACTTACTTGCCTAGTAATGTATACTTACATTTCTTAGCGTAACGTTATTATTAGTTTTAAATGCAGCATTTGAATTTGCTTTGGATTATTGTAAATGACTCTTTTTAAATTGAATCATTCTTCAGATGGTTTTTTCTCGATTAGCATAACCCTATTGATTAGATAAATGGTCAAGTACAGTTTATGACAATATAATACTAAAACTATGCAGTAAAAATCGTAATAAGAACAGAACATTCAATGACATGTAAATAATATTAACATGACTCTAGGAATTATTTAATTTGGTGTTTAAAGTTGGTGGCGGCACATCTGGAGCTGTTCTGGCGAGTCGTCTGGCTGAAGATGACAACAGGACAGTCCTGGTTATAGAAGCTGGAGGCATACCAACAACTAATCCAGACATAGATGTGCCTGTCTATGCCGACATAGCTCAGGGAGGCACAGAAAAAGGCCCCGGTGAGTTCGACTATGCCTACTACACTGTGCCTCAGAAAAATGCCTGCAGAGGACATGTCAATCAGGTATATCATCAGTATTCAGCTATTCTTATTAGAAAATGAGACTTAGTCTTAGAGTAACATTTTATTTTATTCAGGTTTAGTCTTATGAATTGCCTTAGATTCAAATCTCATCGGGTGTTTCATTGTAAAATTCTATAAATTACAGCTTTTTAAGCACTATTTTGTCTAGGTGTTTTATCAGTTATGGCATTACGTAGTATATATATATATTGATTCAAACATTTTGGTCCCGACTGTTATTCAGTCAAATATAACTGACACTGACTTCTTATGGGCTTTTCTGGATATATAATTTGTTTGTGTTTTGCATCACAGTCGTGTTTGCTACACGCTGGTAAAGGTCTGGGAGGGACGAGCAATATCAACTACATGCTGTATTTAAGAGGAAACAGATTTGATTATGACGACTGGGCCAAGAATGGATGCGACGGATGGGCTTATAAAGATGTCTTGCCTTATTTCATCAAATCTGAAGATCAAAGAAATCGTGAATTTGTTCGCACTGGTTAGTTGATTAGAAAGTAAAATAATATACTCTGATGTAATAGCTATATTGTATTGCCTTGTGTTTTCTACTAAAACATCTTATCAATAAACAATCCGTTTCTATATTAAAAATCTGGATGGCCAGTGAATTAGTTAAAATGCTAGCAAGCGCAATGTATCTTTATTAAACTATATTTACAGGAAACTGATTCTAATTCTGTCAAATATAATTTGCAATATGTTGATTATTAGAGCGAAATAAATGTAAAACTGTTGATTGATTGATAAACTGACAAACTTATTGGTTGTTTGACTCAATGTTAAAGGCAGTTGTTTAACCTTGCATCTGACATAAATATAATTTACATTGTCCAATTTACATACTATATTTTAAACATATTATAAATATATATGGTTATTACCCCACTGAGAAACATATATGAATGATGAATTTAAATATCATAAATATCTAAAACTCTTTGATAGGAAAAATATTATTGACTGAAATACTGTTTTAATAAAATATTTCTTATTCATATGTTATTTGCAATTTTCTCTTGTTTTACTGAAAATTACTGCTCATTGTTAAATTTTGTAATTAATATACTTGTATTAAATATATAGGCCTAACTTCTAAACATAATAACTGATTTAGTGTTTCACGGTTTCGGTGGACGAATGTCAATAACTGACGTCGGGATGTCTGCAGCAAATAAGATAATTGTTCAGGAGATCTTCAAGGAAATAGGAGTGAAACAAAGAGACTACAATGGAAAAACTCAATTTGGTTTGTTTTCGGAAATCAATAAAACAGTAGAATTTTATGAGAGCCTTTTTAAGAAGCAAAATCACTAAAAAAGTTAATTTTATAATAGTGCTGGTAGGCCTACAACAAATTGTTAAATGTTACAAATTAATTTGTTTAGAGACCAATTTTGCTAAATGCTCAAAACTTTATTATTTGAATTTTTATACCGGTAATTATTGATCAAAATTGTTCTTATACAATGTCATTGTATTTGTTATTACAAAACACTTCGTTTTCTTACTCTTGCAACACCTTTATTTTACAGCAGAAAATCTTTTGTAATCTGTTCTTAAATTTAAATTTATTAACATTTAATATAATTTGTAATGAAACGCAGCAAATCAGATTAACAATAAGTTTGCAATTAATTTGATTATTTTAATTATGCATCATTAAATACACGTAGGTTATTACATGTTATTAGGATGGAGCCCCGTTCAAGCTGCAATGCGCAATGGACTGAGAATGGGTTCTTACAACGCTTTCCTGAAACGATACATGAAGAAGTCAAACATCTATATTGCAACTAACACGCGTGCATTAAAGGTCTAGTGTGATGTAATTTATATAAAAATAACTAAGACATAACAGAATTAACTTTATAATCTTTAAAACACTATTATTTCAAATACTTGTTGACAAGATTATTTAAAAAATCTTATTTTTAATGTCGTCTAAAATATAGGCTTATTAGTTATTAAAACTGTATACTTAAGTCTTATTTACTGCATTCTTAAACTTATTTACAAAGCACTTCTAGTCTGTGTTTGGTTTTTAATAACAAAAATTATTATAACACTTACTTTATCAACTGTTTACAAATTGTTGCGATTTTATAAAAATGTTTTAGTAAAATTTATGAAAAACTTTGAACAAGAAATTTATTTGGAAGGATTAATTTAAAGTTATTTCAAAATAATAAATAATAATTACTATATGAAGAAATCTTCTAACTTTAAAAAATAATACGGTACAATTACAATTTTATCACTGAATATTTCATAGTTATTTTTATGAAATATGCATTATTTTCATAGATAGTATTTGAAGGGAAAAAAGCTGTGGGTGTTACAATTCTTCGTCCTAATGGCAAACAAGTCACAATCAAAGCAAATAAAGAAGTTATAGTAAGTGCAGGGACTTACGGCAGTGCAAAGATTCTTATGCTTTCAGGTGTGGGACCTAAGGAACATCTCAACTCTCTTCAGGTACAATTTTAAGTTTATTTATTGTCATTCAATTATTTATTTATTAAACTGTAGGCTGCGCTGTTAAAATAACTTCACTGTGAAATATTAAATTACACCTTTCCATGAACACTTTCTGAAATAAATGCAAATATTTGTTAATTTAATATATATCCTTCAGGTTCTGAACAAGTATAAATTTTATAACATTTTAATAGTGAGTGAACTTTTGTGGGCTGCGCTAGATGTCTTTATATGTCTTTATATCTAATTCAGAATTTGCAAATGACTCTGCATTATATGTATCATATTATAAGAGTTCGTTTTAATAGATCGTAGGCCTAATTGTATATATCCTACAATATTACTGCTTATTCAGTTAGCCTTCAACTAAAAATGTACACAATTATGAATCAAAAATTTGCTTAATTGTATATCAGGTAAATTCCCCACCGCCAGACCCCACCCCATATCAAATAATTTTAAAACGCTTAGCCAGAATTAGGATTAGGTTCAGGGTATTCAGTCAATACTGAGACAAGGGGAAGTGTAATATCACAGAGAAAGATCTAGACCCTTTAGTCAAATCATGTTTTCATTGAATAGATACCAGTTGTGGCAGATTTGCCTGTTGGAGATAACCTTCAGGATCAAGTGATGGGGGATGGTATTGAATTGTTCACCCCTTATCCTGGTTTTACCATCACAGCAGCCAGAGCTGAGAATTTTGTATCAGGATGGGCCTACTCTATACTGGGAACAGGTCAGGTTCAGCAAATCTGTAATATTTGACTTATTTTATTGATTTTTGTTATTTATTGTCATTTAGTCCTGTTGCTACTTTATATTATACTTTCAGTTAATTGAAAAAATTAGTTGTTTTACAAATTTATTTCATTTTTGTTTTCATAGAAACATCATTATATAAAATCCACATCAACCTTGCAATATGGGCCTTTTTTGAAAAAACTATATATGCAGATAAACCTTTTCTTGGTATTTAATTTATCATGCTAATATTTTGCCAATTTTTTATACAAATGTTGACTGTCAGCAAATTACATATTCATTGATTCTAATAATTAATATTGATTAATCATTATTAATTAATTAATTCTATTAATTCTATAGGAATGAAATCCAGTCCAAGATTTCGCGAGGCCATCGCGTTTCTGAAATTACGTCATCAGCCAGCCTCAATCAAGTATCCACTTATTTCGCTTCATGTTCTTTCCAATCCCAGCGTGTTTGAGGCAGACCAACTGAACATAAAAGACTCTGTAAGTATCTGATAAAAAATGTGTTAGTTGTAAACACTGTAAAGTTTTGGTAATTCTAGTGTTCAGATGATCTAATGATTATTATCGATTGTGACTAAATAGAAACAGTTCAAACAAATCTGCTCGCAGGAAATTAGATGCTAAATTATATCATATTTAAAAATTCATTTGAAGTATAGATCTTATTATTTAGGTTTAAAATATTCTTTATCTGTATGTTTATAGATAAAGAAATGTTTATCTATATAACATTGTATCTTAGGCAAATTTTAATTTCTTTAAAAATTAAACGGGTACCTTTCTCTACAGACTCTACAAAACTATGTTTTATTTTCATTCATAGGTATGGAATTCTATTCATGGTGAACCACTTAGTCGTGAAGGTTTAACAATCCTTCCAATCCTCCTTCATCCCAAGAGTCGAGGTACAGTCAGACTGAGATCCAAGGATCCAGCTGATCCACCAATTATCAACCCAAACTATTTATCAGATGAGGCAGATATCAAACGACTTGCTGAAGGTCAAATTTGTCAAAGATTAGTATATTATTTTTCGCTAACTTAAATATTTTAAACCAAATGTTTGAAATTGATTTTGTAATTTTTGTTCAAGGGAATCAGTCAATATAGCAAATATAAAACAATAACCCACAATGGAAAAAAAATGTGCATAATAAGTAGTACAGGATAGAAAAAACTTGAATAGGATAGAAAAGAACCTAATTAAGAGCTTCCTCAATTTCTTATTACTCTGCATTCTTTTCATGCATTTTGACCTTTTTAAATCAATACTAAATCCAGATGATTTTATTTCAGCTTACTTCTTTGCTCGTCGCCTAATTCACACGGCAGTCTTAAAGGACTGGGAATTTCAGTTAACGAACAGACTGTTGCCTGAATGTGCGCGTTTTGGTAACTACACCGAGCAGTATGTTGAATGTCATCTGCGACACATTACCATACCGGGTCTGGCTCCAGTTGGAACGTGTAAAATGGGCGCAACCAATGATCCTCATACTGTGGTAGACAGCTCAATGAGGTGTGTTGTCTTATTTAGCAATCAATTAAAAATGCAGCATATTTGGCCTTATAGACTAGTCAAATTTTATGTTAACTGCTATATTTGTGTATTTCTCAACTGCTATTCCGTACGGCATATATTATGATGTGTATTCTGTCTTAAATGAACAGTATTAGTATTATTATTATTATGAATGTAATAAGTGACACTGTATTCAACATGATATTGACATAATTTCTCAAATATCACTATTTGAAGAGTCACTATTTATTAACAATATTAAATTGTCAATCCTTCAATATTTAGTGCAACAGCAGTAACAGGTATTTTCTTCAATAAAACCAGTCTTTGGACTAATTTTTGCAATAATCTTTACAACAACAAGACTTAAATGTTACAGCTTCTAAACAATATTTTAAGCCTTGCATTACAAAGGATTTAGAATTGATTTTATTATGTACTTACTATATCTTTTACTGAATTTTGGAATTGATTTATCAATCTAATCAAATATTATAAACACACAATGCTGCCTATTCTTAAAAATTATAATTTTACTTCAGAGTTCTAGGTCTACAGAATCTTCGAGTTGTTGATGCTGCCATCATCCCTAATTCTCTCAGCGCCGACACATTTGCCACTCAGGTCATGATTGCCGAAAAGGCAGCCGACATGCTAAGAGAAAAGGACACAGTACAGGCCATCAAGGAATACTTCCATCATCTCTACGAGGTCAAACACAAACACGTCATGGAAGAAGAAGAGATCATAGCGCACAAAAAAGCTGAGGAAAAAGAACGAGCGGAAATTGAAGCAAAAAAAGAGGCTACAAAGAATGAGAAGGAAGTTAAAGAGGGAGTGAAAGAGACAAAGAAGGAGGGAAGTAAAGAGGCTAAGAAAGATGCGAGTAAAGACGCAAAAAAAGAGGGACCAAAAAAAGCATAGTTATTAAAGTGTGAGAGTGTTTTTGGAAAATTAAACAATTTCTAAGTTTTTACTAATCTGGATTTAATTCGGATGATACTGCTACTTTGAATTTTAACTATTAGATGTGTGCACATTTTAAATATAAAAAGCCAAAAATGCAAATTTTATGCAGGTAATATAAATATGCATTTGATTTCTGTTATATTTTGTTATTTAATAGTATAGATATTATTTTATATTTGTATTGTTATGCTGTATAAGTTGTAAATAATAGCTAATACAATAGGATTGTAGTTTATAGCAATAGTTATGATTTTCCTTGTAAAATGTATGTCATGTTTACCTGTAAAATTATTCTAATAAAACATAAGCCTTCTTTTCAATTATTTCACTATGTTACTTTTAATTAACTGGACGATTTTGAAAGAATATTTTTCAAATAGAAAATTATGTTAAAAAATATATTATTTCAGGGTCCAATAAACAGGCTTAGGGCTACTTTATACAATTTTTTATAGGATTTTAAATTAAATCGCTGGCACTATTGTTTTTCATTTTTGTGTTCAATAATAAGTAAATATATAAGTATTTGAAACTACTTGGTAAAAAATATTGAAGCTTATCTATAGGCTTATAATAATTATGTCAAATTTATATATGTTTTGACTAAACAATACAGAGCATTGAAATATTTTCAAATCACGAAAAAAAACGGATTATAATGAGATCATACCGTCCGCCGCGACAGCGATACATTGGTAGATGCCATCTAATCAAAACCAAAGCGATTTTTTGGCATATGTACAAAATATCGCGAGGCTTTACCAATGATATGTGATCTATCGATCACCTGACTGATGATAACCTGTGAATTACTTCGTATACATAAATTTCATCGCGCCAGTGAGTTTTGAAACATCGTGCCACATTTTTGTGTATTGTGCGATATTTTGGTATGTGCCAAAATCTTGCGGCCTAGAGCAAAATTAAATTAGCATTTTGTTTGAAACGAATAATATTATGTTTGATGCAGTCGATCGCGTATCTAAACCTGTAGAAATCTAATTACAGTTATAAATCTGTGATCATAGTTGTTATCGCTTGCCTTTGACTTCGAAACATCACTTCAATTAACCGTATTCTCTATATTTTGATATTTTTATCTCGAGACGAGAGAAATAAATTCTTGGTCTGTGGTCTCGAGACATGGGAGGAAAGATCGCGGCGTATGGACTCTATATTTAATCTTCAAGGTCTTGGTTCTGAAGACCTGAAGACCTTCAATTATTAAAGGTCTTGATGAAACTGATCTACTGTTTTTTTTCGCTGCCTTCTGTTTTATAATTGTTCTTATCAATTTTTAGCCTCTATTGACTTCCTGCTAATAAAACTACTAAGTGATATTAATATTTATTTATTTTAATTACAGTAGATAATGTGAAATATTTGGTGAAGAGGGATTATATAAAATATTATAAGTTTCACAAATCAATCTGTTCGTCTGGTAAAAATGTTATTTTATTTTATAATATATATTTTATCATTAAATTGATAGAGTTGAAACCAGCTGGATAAGTAGGCCTATAACTAAGTTGTTTTGTATACTAAAAGTGCTTCATGAAAGGCGGAACAACTCGGCCTGCTCAATAATGCGTCGTATTAAATCTTATATTGTAATTGTCTTGATAATTATTATAATTAAATTTGACATGTTAGATGTATACACGTTAGATATATTTTTGTAGTCATCATATGTTACATATACACGTTTATTCTTTAATTGCTTGTTTTTATACCTAATTATGTATCTATCAGTTTGTTTTTTAACTTGTATATTTCTATAAAAGTAGGCAAATTTTTGGAGGCGGCGCTATCATGACAGACAAGCTGAATATTGACGATGAGGTCCATCAGTTACATCTCGGTAAAAGTTTTGATACCAATGGCGGCATTGCCTTTCATTCCATTAGATGTTAGTATTTTATATTTTATCCTAATCGATTAATACCTTACTTTTCTTGAAATTGTTTTATTTGGTAAGTTTTATTTTTCTTGAGGATTTATTTCCTCTAGGAGGCGTAGTTATTTGAGTATTACTGTATGAACTTGAATTTGAAATATTTGTTACAATTGTTGCCAAAGTTAAACTTAGCTCCTAGATTATGTTTTTGTATGATGGTGAATACTTACATGCTGAAATTATCATCTTCTTAAAGTGTTCAGAAGTCTTGAAATTATTATAATCCGTAATATTTACTCAAAACTGAGACTTAAGTTTAAATGCTTGCTGACTAATCACTGCAACTCGCTTTGAAATGATCTCAAGTTAATCATTAAAAAAATCTACATACATGTCAAAAAGATTAAAACTATTGAAGGGGTCCTATGCCAATCTGTAACCTTCCCCCTTCTCTTACACTCTCTGTATTAACGATGTATTGAATGTTTTTTCAGATGATTTTAAGCCTCATTCACTAGATCTTAATAAGACTGCCACAGTTGATGTAGGCCAAGGAAATTCAATCACTGTCAAAGTTCCTCATGTTGCTGTGAGTTGTCAATTTTAGAAAACTAATAATTCATTGTACACGACTTACTTTGAGAGTACATCTAGTTTGCTCAAAGAGTTTGTAAGCGTAGTAGTTTAAATGCAGTCAACGATTCAGAATCTATATATTTTAGTTTGAGTCCTGGTAAAATTATATGAATTTATTGCTAGCAGTGAGGTGCATTCACAATGCTAGAATTTCTGTGTGAATGTTTATTTATTCATTAGGAAAGAAAAACAGTATAACGTTTACGATTTCTAAACGTACAGTATGCATTAAATATCCCATTCTGCGATTGATTTTTGCGCCTGTGTAATTTGTGTATTTTGTAGTCATTACTAGTGATAGTTCTAAATGGTTCGCTGCTGTATAGTCAAAGCTACTAGTAAATATTCAATATGTTAGGGATGCACATACGCGTGGATTATATTGATAATATTAATATTCTAACACTAGATATATAGCAACAATATAAGAGTCATCTTGTCATATCCCAGAACAATTGATTATAAGTTATTATTATTGTACAGTTTCTTTGCATTTATTTGTCTTTATAAATGTTTAATTTTCTCACAAAGGGTTCCAGTACTAGTCATACTGAGTACAGGGGCAACAAGCGACCATGTCAAAAAGAATGCGTTATCATTATAGACCACGTTACCGGAGAGTTCACTCTGGAAAAGTTAACGAGTAACATGCAGCTCAAGAGCACTCGGTAATAGTTACATTTAACTTAATTTATTTTAAATTTCTATTTAAATTCTATATAAATTTAATTTAAATTTAACTTTTAAGTTAAGCGATATAATTTATTTTCATTATTTGATGTCATTACTTGTATACTTGTTGGAAAAACTTGTTGCACTCTTTAGCAAGGTGTTTAGTTCAAAGCTACATGATCATTCAAATTATATGACACTAATCTTTTTCTGTAATTATATCTTCATGTTCATCTTCATTCTCAAACTATAAACTTATAGTTTGTTACTTACATTTATATAACAAATATAAATATATATTACGTATATTTATATTACATATTTTTATAAACTATAACCTTATAGTTTTTATTTATTTATAATTTTATTGTCATTATAATTTCTCATGATGATCTTTCTATCAGGAGTAACGCTGTTAGCAATAAAGTAGCGTCAGATGCTAACATTCCGCTGAGCGATAAGAAGTTGCCGGTGTCGCGCCCTGCTGCAAAGAAACTAAAATCTAACGACATCATAGCGAAGACCGCTCCCACGCCTGCATCTACTGCGCCTACGATAAAAACGCCATCGCAAAGTATGTTGTAGAGCTTATTTGTTCATTTATTTATAGTATTTTGTCAGAATCTGATTTATAAAAACCTTATTTATCTGTTAGT
>JAQIXG010003724.1:0-14219 GCA_034700105.1 Oconnorella tubifera | reverse complement strand
CCACCAAAATGATTCGACGCGTTGCCTCCCTGAGTATTATCCCGCCCCCCTGACGTCATCCCGCGACCACGTGACGTCATGCCACGTGACGTCACGGATCCGATATCTTTCTCAGCTTGTGACGTCACGCTACGGAAAGGACTAGAGAAAAATCTTCGAGATCTGTCCGTTTCCGTAACAACGGCCTTGGATCTAAAAATGCGAGAAAAAGATTTAAAGTAAATTAAAGAAAAAAGCACCCTCCAGAAATTAAAAAAAGGAAATCATGAAATACATTAAAGAAAATATAAAAAAAATCTTAAAATTTACCCTCGTGTAGAGTCCTTCTTAGCCACCCCCCTACCACCACCCCCCCTCCGCGCCCCTGACTCCCCAGCAAAAAAGAAATCATTCGTGTAATCGTACGGCTGCCCGGCCCTCTCTGCCCCCCCATGGGAGGGGATCCTTTGCGCCTCAGGGGGCTGCGGTACCCCGGTGATGTGCCTCAGTCTGGGGGGCACGCTATGGTTGCGTCTATGCAGGGACCCATGCAGGTGGGACCCTCCGCTGGAACTCGTGGAATCATCGTAGTTGACGCGATTCCGTACTTGGATGCGTCTGTCCAGTCTGGCGGAATCTGAAGATGATGTGTTGTCATCATCTAGGGATTGTCGACTTAGGGAAATTTGCGGAAAAGCGTGGAACAGTCTCTCGTGCTCTTGAGCTCGGTGGAGACTGGGCAAGATGGGGATGTCATCTCGAAGAGGTGGTTTTTCTAGATGACGTTCTTCAGACGCTTGCCTGGATATGATATGGTTGAGTTCCCCACGACTGGCTGTCAGCCAGGTCTGACCCATTTCGGCGCCGATGAATTCCGTGTCCACGAGATCCTCCCTGCTTGTGGATGGTTTTATGAACTGAATGGATTCACGAGATATCCGAGGCAGTCTGGGTGGGCTGGAGTTACTTATGTTCATCATCCAAGGCGCTTCGTGGTGCTCTTCGGAAGTTCTGAGAAGTTCCGCTCGATTAAGAATAGCGGGATTCGAAGATGAACTGGAAATGGAATCGCTCAACCAACCCATCCTTTCTGTGTGTTCTCCGTTTCTCTTCGGACTGATGGAAATACCCGCATGTGGAATTCTTGCCAGTCCACTGGGTGCTAGATCCGACACGGAATCTGTCATCCAGGGCAGTCTTTCTGCTAATCCATTTCTGGAAAGTTCCACCCGTGGTATTCTAGTTGGACTCGGAAGTTCAGAGACCATGTCCGCATTCCACGGCATCCTCTCTTCTTCTTCCACATCCGGGTGGAATTGATCCAGGTCATCAGCTGAATCCCTCACCCAAGGAGGTCTTTCTTGTAAAATCCTCTGAAGTTGAGGATGCTTCCCCAGATCACTGACAGATTCAGTCAAGAATGGCATGTCAACATCACCATCAATGGAACCTCTTCGAAACCTCGGTCCAACATCATCCGCAGGTTCATCCTCCTCAGATTTTCTCAGATGGAGACCTTCAACTGAGTTCGTCATCCAGGTTCTTCTGAGTCCAGCTTCTGGAGGGGAACCAGTCCCAGCGAAAACAGCAGAATGATGGTCATCAACACTTCTCATCCAAGGACGTCGTAATCCAGCATCTGGTGGTGAACCGGTCCCAGCTGAAACATTCGACTGAACATCTTCCGCGGAATTCCGTCTCCAGAGTCTCTGAATACCAGCATCTGGAGGAGATCCAGTTCCGTGAGAGACTGTTGAATGAAGATCTTCAGCGGAATTCGATAGCCAAGACCTTGCTCCTCCAGAAACTGGACGAGACTGGCCACCATCAGATGTTGCCTCGATGTCATCAGTCATCCAAGGTCGCCGGACAATCTCTATCTGTCTGGGCTCCACTGGGGATGATCTGAGGGCTGCACCTAAACATAAATATATATATAGAAAATATAAATATAGTTAAAAAACAGTTTAAAAAGATATAAATATAAAATATATGAAAATTAGTTTAAAAAGATACAAAACCATGATGCAACATTTTGCTCTAAAATTCATTTAATTTCTAAAAATTAAATAAAAGTTTACAAATATAAATTTTCATCTAAAAATTCATTTAATATCCATAAATTTAATTAAGCTAAAGTTTACAAATTAAAATTATTAATTCTCATTTGTTTCACACCTGGTAAATCTTCCACCGACTCTGTCATCCAAGGCATCCTCTCGGTGAGACCCCTCTTCTGAAGGGCCTTCCCCCTCGCCTCCCTCCCTTCCTCAAACCAGGGCCCCGCTTCCGCTCCGGGGCTTGTCGCCCAGGGGTCTGTCATGTAGGACTGGGCCGTCTGGGGTTCCTCTACAGAGATCTCACTTGATACCACCGTCCCCCCGCTCCAGGGCCTCAGGTCCCCCCCGGTCCTACCTGGGGGCAGCGTCACCCTGGGGATCTGGAGACGCTCAGCCGTCCGCTTCTCTGATAACCTTTTTAGCAAAACAGATGAATAAATATGGATTTAATAACAGTAGGAATACTGGCCTGCAAAAATATATATTTAACCAGTATAAATATTAAGTTAGTTATGAATCCTTACCCAATATGAACATTAAGTTAACTATACAATCATTAACAAGTAGAACGCTAACCTCCTTCTCTCTCTCGCCAGTGCTCTCTCTTTCACGTGATCTTGCACACTTTCATCTGATGACCTCATAGACTGGCGGGACCCCCTCCCAGGCTCCTCCCCCTCATTATTCCCCGCCCTTCGGGACTCCCCGAGTCTCCTCAGCTTCCTCGCAGCCACCCTCTTCATAGCCGGACCTCCAGCCCAGGGCTGACCGTCCCAGACACTGGCTGATGACGTCGACTGGTCCTGGGATGTCCTATGGTATATACCATCTTCCAGAAGATCTCCTCGATGTACTGTTCCTTCTCTAGATTCTTCATCAGGTTCTGGATTCTTGATTCTTCGTCGTCTGCTGCTGCCGCTGCTGATGCTGAGGTCATCGATGGAGGCGGGAAGATCGAAGGCATCCGGGGCGAAGACACGCCCCTGCCAGAGGCTCCCTGTGGTGTTGGGGCCTCGTGACCAGGGGGCGTTGACGGCGTTGTCCTCAGGGCGAGGGGAGGCGTCTTCACAGTCAGCCTAAATATTTATCAAAAATAAATAATAAAAATAAAAAGTTTAGATCCGGAAGTGTCCTTCGTGAGGGGCATTTAAGAAATGTTTAATATTTGATAGCCATTAATCCACCACTACACGAAAAGATCAGAAGAAATTAAAAAATGCCTCATATTGATGAAAAACTGAAAAATATATTTTCTTCGAATAGTTTAAAAGCCAAAAGTTCGCCCTACTCTATAATACCTCTAAGGACCCCTATGCCACCCCCAGGACCCCCCTCCTACCTGTCTCTCTCTCAGCTCTCTCTTGCGCCTGTATTCTCTGGCCAATAAGATGCCGACGACGACGACTATGATGACGATGATAAGCAACACTCCAGATATAGCTCCACCTATGATGCCTGCAAATAAATGCACATGAAATTCATTGTCACAGTGAAAATTATTAATATTTATTCATTATTAATAGGTCAAGGTTAAGTTTAAAGTCTGGATTATCATATTATAACAATGTCTCAGATATAGTGGTTAATTTAAGCGCTTTACTAAAGGGTGCAACAATTTAGAGAAATACTGAGCTATCCGGGATTTGAACCTGGATCTGTCGATTTAGAGTCCAACACTGTAAACACTTATCTAACGAGACTGACTTAATTATCCTTTTTAATAGTTCTTGCATAAAAATCTGTCCACGAGAAGTTACACAGTAGATGTTGTACCTTTCCGTCTATTGTAGACATTGGCTCGGAGGGACTCATCTCATTTTTTATTCTTTAAGTCTTTGACAGGGGAGTACTATTCCCAAGCAAATAAATCTTAATTTGACGCAATTATGATAAATATTTGAGTACAAATATGATCAATATTCTGCATAAAATTAATTTTAAATAAGAAATTATAAATATATTCTTACCAACACGTTCGCTGATAGCTGGAAAAGAAGAAACTGAGTTCAGTTTGAAACCTAAAAATAGAGAAAATGTAACACTTACATATATAGGCCTACCAGTGGTATACTATATACTTTATGTATATTGTGTATGTAATAACGTGTTATATAACATTGATAACATAACATTACATAACTTTAGTTTATAGTATATTGAGATGTAATAACACTACGTAACATTACCTCACACTGCATAACTAATTTAAAATGATAAAGTTCATCAAAAATTAATTTCTCTCAACTGTTTTTACTGTTTAAAATCTACGCTTTCTTTCTACAGGTATAATTTTTTATTTAACGCCAAAGTTTAACTTCTACTTAGCAACAAAATAATCGAGTCAAATTGTAAGAGTGCTAATACATTATACAACAAGTCACATGATGTTATAATCGGAGAAATTTAACACAATTTACCATCCAGATCAACAAAGTTAGGGTCGAGATTATAATCATGAAAGACATCAGTGAGGTTTTTGTAGACGTCACCGATGACGTCACTGGGCACAATGGGCTGCGAGAGGGAAAAGTTAGTGGTTGCTATGACGCTGCCATTATCAAACGTCATCATTTCTATGCAGAGATAGATCTCACCAAATACTCTCAGTAGAGTCTCGTTTACCTGGGAAAGAATAAAAAATGCAGTCCAGGGGCCCCCTCAGCTCAGGGGTCCCTTGAAGCGGAAACTTTCTGCCGCTCCTAGAGGGGCTACTTCAGGCAATCACAGAGGCGGCTACAGGTAGCTGGCCCCGTCAGAGAACGTTTTATATGTTGAATTAAAGTTCTAAGTATGGGTCAATTATGCATCTAGCATAGCGGTTCCCAACCTGTGGGTCGCGACCCAAACTGGGATCGCCTGACAATTTGCCAGGGGTCGCCTGAGACCTTCTGAGAATTAATTTTTAAAATAATAAAAGCGTTTTTGTGCAATGTACGTGAAATGTACAAAAATATAACAAATTGTTGTGTTGGAGTCGTATATATTTAGAATGAATGTTTAAATTCTAATTTTAAAAATCAAAAAGACTTACAGAAAAAATTTAGGTTAAAAATGGAAAGAATTTTAAAATCTAGTTCACACTCTAAGAGCAATTGAAAACTATAAAAAGAAATGAACGAACAAATCAATGTAAATATTTTGTTAATGTACAATAAATATCATATTTAATTCATGATGTTTAGTCATTCCTACAATTTCTGATGAAATTTAATTAAGTTTAAATACATACCCCGTGAAGTATCATTTCAGAATAGTTGCATCTTGATTTAGCGAAAAAGTCAGGCGCCAAACAAGTAACTGATAAGTTAGCGACTTTATCAACTTCCATTGTATAACGCGGTCCAAATGAGCTGTCAAATTGTCCAACTGCAACTTTAACATTCTTGGTAATATTGCCAGAATCATTTGTGGCAATTACTTTCAGGGTACTTCCCAGTTTGGAGTTATTGGCAATTGGCATGTTTGGGGTATTGTCTGTTTCACTGCAATAAATGAGATTAACAATCTTAAATATGAGTTGATGTACCGCGATTGAGATGTTCTTCCCTGTTCCTGGTTTTTCAGTTGTAACTTGATGCGTACTTGTACTACCAGATGGTTGGATGGTTAAATTACCATAAGTGCTGGTGAAATTCACTTGCTTCGTACTACCCGATCCAGAATTGGTAAAAGATGACTGAGTTGTGGAGGAATTTAATCCAGATACAGTTATTGGTGAGTTTGTTATTTCATTGGTGGTACCTGATGTTGAACTAGTCAAGCCAGATTGATTTGAAACTGTTGGCAAAGTGTCTTTTATTGTTTCTTGGTTTGGTGTGATGTCAGTGGTTATAACATTACCTGATGATGTCGTCTCTTGATCAAGAATTGTTGACTCTTTCGTTGTAAGATCAATTTCTCTTGTTTCAGTCTGACTAATTGAGGAAAACAAGTTATTAGTAGAAGTTGATGGTTTTGTTTGATCAATGGAGCTAGTAGGAATTGTGCTTTGTTCTTGACTTTCTGATGATTGTTCAGTTGTTACATCTGATGCCTTAGTAGTCTTTCCATCAAATGATGTCTCAGTCAGTGCTGTCCCAGTCACAGTGGAAGCACTGCCCTCTGTGACTGTTGCCTCTCTCGTAGTTGGTTTCTCAGTTAACGTTGTTCCTGTTTGCGATAAGAGAGTTGTCTTACTGCTCGCAGTTGTTGCATAAGATACCGTGTTAGTAGTAACAACAGGTTGTGACATTGTATGACTTATATTATTAGTTACTATTGGGCTAATTGTAGATATTCTCTGGAGTGTTGTTAAATCAACTGAAATTGTCATATTGTGAGGCATTTCAGAAGTCGTCTTGCTTTGACTCAATGTTACATCACTTTTTCGAGCATTCGTTGTGACACTAGTCTCTGAGTTTGATGCAGCTGATCCTGTCTGTTTTATTGAAGGAGCAGTGCTGGCTGTTTCTGAAGGCTTTCCTTCTGAAGCTGTCATTCCAGCAACTGTTTCAATGGTTTGTGTTTCTGTTCTATTAATGAAACCAGTGGAACTTGCTGTTCCTGTTCCGTTATAAGTTGATAATGTTGTTTCAGATGACAAAGGATGCTGTGTGATCACACGAGTTGAACTGATTGTGGTCTGCAAGGTTGGAACAGGAGTCATTCGTAACGTTGGAGATACAGATAAAGTCGTAAAAATAGACATTGAAGTTTCATTATCATGCAAGGTGTTACCCCTAAGAGTTGTTTTTATTTCCGGTTGTTTTGTTTTAGTCGTTTCAGAGTTTGTAGTGGTATCTTTGCCAGAACCAGTTTTGCCAGTCAGAGTTGTGCCAGGCGTATCAGTTGATTTAATGGTTGTGATAGTTGACATAGTAATCACTTTAGGTGAAGTCTCTGGAATTGCCGACAAAGTCGAATAGTTGGATCTTTGAGATGTAGTTTGGTTCAGACTTGTCAAAGATTGTTCCGTGTTGAGTTTTGTCTGGTCTGTATTTGAAAATACTTCTGTGTCTCCATTGACTGATGATGTTGAGGTCTGAGGTAATTGCGAAGAGTTTGATATTGAACGTTTAGTTGTTACAGGAGAGGTAATGCTAAATATTGTCGTATGTGGTGATGTGTTTTTAATTGAGACTAAAGTATCTGTTCTAGTTGGCAGAGTGGTGTCCTTTGTTGAAGGTTTAATGGAAGAGCCGCTTGGATGAACTGATGCAGAAGTTGAAACAATTGTACTTTCTGTTTTATTGTCATTTACGGATACTCTACTGACTTTTGTATTTGGTGGTATTGTACTGATGGTGGAAGCACTGGAACTTTCTGATGATGCGTTGTTGGGTTTAACCGATGCACTTGAAGTTACTGGTGATGTTAATGATATGCCTGTTAGAATACCAGAAGATAATGTTGTTAGTTCTGTTAATGATGAATTGTTAGCAAGGGAGTTAGATGTAACTGGACTTGATTTTGTTGTCAGTGAAGGACTTGTATCAGTGGATAGATTCTTCTTCGTGAAAGGTTGCTTAGTAGTTAATTTTTCAGTCGAGACTGTATCAACTGATGCTTTTGCAGTGGTTGCACTGTTCGTAGCACTAGTATTTGTCAATGTTTTAATTGTTGTCACAATCGGCGTTGTCCCATTTGTACTGTTAGTAATAATTAGCTCCAAAGAAGAACTTCCTTGAGATATTTTTGAAGATGTCGTCATTTCTGATAATTTTGTGCTGACAGATGTATCAATTACATTAGTAGACTTACTAGAACTTCCTTCATTCTTTGAAATTGACTGAACTGAAACAGTTGCAGGAAACAACGTTGAAGTTTTAGTGCTTGATTTAGTGGTTGATCCACTTGTTACAGATGTGGCAAGAGTTGCTGGTGAAGTAGAATAAGTTGTAGCTGACCCAGAGAGAGTGCCAAGTGAAATAGAAGTGGTACCAGTTGGAATTTTATTATTAGATGTTGTGGTTTTTTCATTAAGTGAATTTGTTGACAGAGTTGTGGGTATTGCTTCAGTCTTAACCGTTTTAGGAGGATGCCTTGTTGTGAACGTTGAGGACAGTAAGGAAGCATCACTGAGAGAATTGAAAGTACTTGACATTGGTGTCATCGAAGTGAAAGTGCTCGAATATTTAGTTGAAGGAAGAGTTAGAATCGTGGATGTTTCAGAAGACTGATGTTGCACTGTCGAAATGGTTGGTTCTCCCAATTTGTTTGTTGATGTTTTTGCATTGGAATTCAATGTAGAAAATGATAAAGAAGATGTTTTCAAATTTGATGAATTTTCTATAGATAATGTTGAGATGCCTACAGGCTTAGTTGACGTAATTGAGGATGGTGCTCTGGAGATTGACAATGGGCTGGCTGATTGGGTTTCTTCAGCTGAACTTGTTAATACTGTCATTTGTTTGGAAACTGTTGTTTCTTGCAAGGATATCACGTTTGAAGTTGTACTCAAAGAATTTGTTACCTGACCAGCTGTGCTGGATACATCAACATGTTCTGCAACGGACTGAGATAAAGATGAAAGATCAGAAGATGATGTGATGATTGTTGTGGTATCTTTAGTTGGAAGTTTATTCGAGGATGAAACGCTCTGTAATGCAGGCGAGCTGAGAAATGAAGTAGTTGTTGTGGACAAAGGAAGATGAGAAGTGGTTGTTGGTTTTGATTCAAACTGCGATGAGTAAGAAGTTGGCGCAAACACAGACGTTGAACTAGTGGGCATGCTATTTTGAGAATGCTCTCCTACTAATGTAGAACTTGATAGTTGTATGGAAGTAGAAGTGACAGTTTTTTGAGTAGGTCTGCTGTCTTGTCCTTCACCAGTAGTTGAGGTTTGAGAAGGACTCTCTTTAGTGAAAGTATTTTTTTCTGTAACTGTGGACAATATTGTTGTTGTTGAAGCAACAAATGAAGTGACTAAGTCTCCGGAGCTTGTTGGTGTAAAAGTGCTAGTAGTTGATTCAGTACCAGTACGAAGACTGCTGGTTGTGGCTTTAGTATTTGTGAGAAATGGGGAGTTGGAGTTAGATCTAGTGGAAAAAGACGAAGAAAAAACTGGAGGTGTTGTGTTGGAGGAGACTGTATTTATTAGTGTATCTGATGATACGCTGGTTGAAATTGTTGATGCCAATGGCGAGATAGGATAAGATGTGGATCTATCAGAAGTGGATAGCGTGGTTGGTGCAGGAATGGATGTAGTAGTCGAAGAGCCATGCACACTTTTCAGAGTAGATTCAGTGATGACATCAGAAGAAGATGAAGTGAGAGTACTTTGAGATAAACCTGGGGAGCTCAGAGATGTTGAAACAGTTGAAGGTTCAGGAGCACTTAGCAAAGTACTGGTAATCGATACATCAATATTTGTTGATTGAGAAGGATAGGTGGATTCTATGGTATTAGTAACGCTTGTGCTACTTGATTCACTTGTGCTAGGTATACTTGATGAGGCATCACTACTTGATTGCTTTCTAGTTGTTGGAAGAGCCGATGACGTGGCTGTGCCAAATGAAAATTTTGTACTGAACACAAAGGTATCAGTAATTTTAAATGTTAGCGCGGTTTGTGAAGTTGTAGTGATAGGATGTTTACTGGCTGAAGCAATTGTAGTGGTAGGAACCTGTGCAGTACTGGTACTAACAGTGGTTGATGCGGTCTGCTTCTCTGTGGAGACATCTGTAGCAGCAAGTGTGCTTAATGTAGAAACAGTGCTAGTGTCAGTTCCAGACAAAGTAGTCGATTGTCCTGAGTTTGTTGATATTTCAGTTGTACTCGTAAATGTTGTTGATGATACAGAGGATAAATCAGAAATGTGGCTTGAACTGAGAGAACTTTCAGGAAAAATGGTCGTTGAACTGGACAATAGAGTTGTGGTGCTTTTCGCGGAAGAAGAAGGAAAAGAACTGGGTGAGTCTTTTTTTGGGATCGTTTTTGTAGTGATTCCACTTAATGCATTTGATATAGATGATGCTGTAGTTGTAGTAATGTCAGGTGGGCTAGAAAGATCAGGATTTGTTAAAATAGGATTCGGTGTGATGAAGTCGGTAGTTGTTGGAATTATTATTGTTGTAGTGGTCTCAATGTTTGGAGTAGTTGTAGTTACCTCATACAGAGGTTTAGTGGAGACAAGTGGCTTCGTACTGGTCTTGACCAATGTTGTAGTTTTTGGAACCTCAGTGCTAATTTTGTCAAGTTTACTGGATTTTGTGGTTAAGGTTATCAGTGAATTATCTTCAGTACTCGTAGATATTTCTGAAGATGTAAGGAGAGATGTACTTGTAGGTGCATCCGTGTTTATGGGACCAATTGAATTGACTGTATTGGTTGTACTTTCAGGAAGAGTACTTTTCGGTGTCGTGGATGTTTTTGGAATGACGTTACTTTTGGTTGAAGGAGTTGTTAGAATACTTTTTGTTGTGAGAATCGTTTGAGTTTGTGTAGTTATGGGACTACTTGTAGTTAATATAGCTGTGGAGCTTATTTCTGTTGTAGTACTTGTAACTTCAGAAGCATCAGTTAATGTGTCTGTACCTGCGATAGCAATGCTTGGGTTTGTGGAAACAACTGTACTGGTTTCAATTGAAGTATCGAGTTGCATTGGAGTAGATGTTGTATCAAGGCTTGGTTGGGTTGTACTAGAATCTGCTCCAAAACTAACAGTAGTAGTCTCATGAACTGTTGTGTCAGTAGTTTTGCGAGACACAGTGGCTTTTGAAGTTGCCAAATCTGCTCGTTTTGCTGTAGTGGCTACACTTGTTGAAGGAATCAATATCGTTGTTTTTATCGGTACTTTTGTACTTGTTATTGCATCTGTACTTGATGGATTTCCCATTGTTGACTCAGGTTCTGTACTTAATTCAAATGCGGTACTAATTGTACTACTTACTCCAGTAGTTGTACTAGCAGTAGATGTCTGTGGTACAGTTGTACTCGACATTGAATCTAATTTACTTGTTGGTGAGACAGATGATGTTGACTCGGTTTCTGTCGATTCTATTACAGAAGTGGATGATAATGTAGTAATCACTGCTTTAGTTTTTGGCAATGTAGTATGATATAATGTAATGATAGGTTTAGTTGTAGTGACATGTACTCCTGTAGTAGGTAGTGTAGTACTTGAAAATGTAGTTATTGATTCAGGTGTTGAATCTGTAGGAACTGGCTCTGTAGATTGAAATGCAGATAGATATTGTGATGTAATTATTTCTGAAGTAGTTGCTAATGTAGTAGTAGGAATTGTAGTTGTGGACTGTGTAGTAATAGAATCGGTAGTAGTAGGTTTTGTAGTAATTTTTCGTGTAGTTGTCCCTACTTTAGTAGTGGATACTGTAGTGATGGGAATTGTAGTTAATGAGTCAGTAGTTGGTACTGAAGTATCTGGTACTGCAGTATCTTGTTGTGTAGTAATATACTGAGTAGTGATAGAGTCAGTAGTTGTAGGTAATGTAGTAATTGGTTTTGTAGTAATAGGTATTTTAGTAGTTGATTCTACAACTGTGGGTACTGTAGTATCGGGTACTGCAGAATTTGGTTGTGTAGTTATGGGTTGTGTAGTTAATGGTTGCATAGTTACTGGTTGTGTAGTTATTGGTTGTATAGTTATTGGTTGTGTAGTTACTGGTTGTGTAGTTACCGGTTGTGTAGTTGTTGGTTGTGTTGTTATTGGTTGTTTAGTTGTAGGTTGTGTAGTTGTGGTTTGTGTTATTATTGGTTGTGTAGTTGTAGGTTGTGTAGTTGTGGTTTGTGTAGTTACTGGTTGAGTACTAGTAAATTGTGTAGTTGTAGATTCTGTAGAAACTGATTGTATAGTAATTGGTTGTGTAGTTGTCAGTTGTGTACTGGTTGCCTGAGTTGTACTGGGTGTAGTTGTGGACTGCATAGTTATGGATTGAGTATTTGTAGGTTCCATGGAAGTTGGTTGTACTGTTGTAGACTTTGTAGAGACATTCACTACAGTAGTTGCCTCAACTGTGGTGGAATCTGCAGTGATAGGTTGTGTAGTACTTGACTGTACAGTTGTAGTTTGTGTAATAATAGATTGTGTTGTACTACTTAATGCAGTTGTAATTGGCTGTGAAGTTAATAATTCAGTAGTTGTATATTGTGTAGTGGAAGTTATAGGCTGAGTAGTAGTTATCTGTGTAATAATTGGAACGGTTGTAGTAGTTGTGTCTATAGTTGTAGGTTGAGTAGTGCTTTGTAGTTTTGTAGTTGTATCTATGGATTGAGAAGTAGTTTGTAGTGGTGTAGTTGTGTCTACATGTTGAGTATTAGTTTGTAGCTTTGTAGTTGTGTTTATAGGTTGAGTAGCAGTTTGTAGTGGTGTAGTTGTGTCTATACTTGTAGGTTGAGTAGTACTTGAAAGTATTGTAGTTGTGTTTTGAGTTGTGATAGGTTGTGTAGTTGTATCTGTGTTTGATGTTGTTGGTTGAAAAGTACTTGATTGCTGAGTATTTGGTTTTGTTGTAACAAGTATAGTGGTTGAAGTATCTGTTTTAGGAGTATCAGTACTTGTACCTGGGAATGAAGTACTCATTATATTAGTCGTTACAGCTTGGACAGTTGTAGACTTATTAGTACTTGATATATCAGTACTTGATGATTCAGTACTCGGTACAACAGTATTGGTTATTATAGTACTAGATGTTTCAGTACTCAATGTTTCAGTACTTATAGGTTCAGTACTGGATACAATGGTACTCGTTATTTTAGCACTTGTACTCTCAGTACTCAATGTTTCAATACTTGATGATTTAGTACTCAGTGCAAGAGTACTTGTAATTTTATCACTTGTACTTTCAGTGCTTATTGTTCCAGTACTTGACGATTCAGTACTGGATACTACTGTACTCATTATTTTACCACTAGTACTTTCAGTACTCAATGTTTCGGTACTCAACGTTTCAGTACTTGATGATTCAGTACTTGATGCAACTGTACTCATTATTGTTGTACTGGATACATCAGTCAATGTACTACTATTTGTAATTACAGTAGAGTACTGAGAGGTAGTACTTTGATCAGTTTTCAAGGAAGTATCCGTTGATGCTGTCCTTGAACCCTCCACAGTTGGTTCACTGGAAAAAATGGAAGGAATGTCGCTGGGGGAAGATACCGGATTTGCATTACAGCAACGCGCTAAAATAACAAAAATAAGAAATGCAAAATCATGGATTGAATGTCGATCAAGAATAATACGACACTTTTTAAAGAAAGAATGAATTTATGATATTTTATATAAATGCCATCAGTCGACTATCACTGCAATTTAAACTATTAACTTTTAATATACAAAAGAGAAAAGAAAATTAACAGTTATAGTTGTAATTAAAATATAATTTTTACTTATATTTATAGATTAGTTATAGTTTCTAATTTGAGTACAGATGTAGTTTTTAGTCATGATTCAGTTACAGTTTTAGTTACATTTAAGTTAAAATCTTGTTCTTTATTAACTTGTGACTTTTTCGACTTTTTACTGCTCCGATATCTTTTCAAAATTTACTAATCATCATTTTAATGTATAATACTATATTTGTAGACAGAGAGCATAATAACAGAGAAACATAATAAATAATGCAAGAAAAGAGGGGGGTAGGAGGCCTGTGTGTGCCCCTGTGTGAATAAATTCATGACTCTATTCAATTTATTGATATCTAAAATAAAAAAAAACTAATTATTCTTTGAATAATAAATATAAAACAAAATACGCACGTTGATCCATGTAGTAAATCTCTACAGAGTTAGTCTGAGGCAAGTTGGTCGTCTGTATATTGTAGTTATTATCTAGTTGCGTTAGAAGTCCATCAAGTTTTTCTATTGGTAGAGAAATGACTAAAGACTGTCCTGATGCGCCAGTCAGATCCAGTGGCTTGTTTTCAATCTGAGAGATAAATACTAAAGATAATAGTTTGAAAGATAATTAATGAAGATAATTAATCAAAATAATAAATAAATAAATAAATATTTGAATGCAAAAAATGGAGCAGAAATGGTTCAACAAGTCAAGGGAGGGGAAGGAATGTTTTAAACTAAATCTGACAACCTTTTTCAATGTAACTGTAAGAAAATATGAAAATTTATAATATGTAAACATAAATATAACTTTTCAAAAAAGTTTAGTATTTATAAAGAGGGGGCTTATGTTCCCCTCCCTAAGTAAGGGGGGCTTATGTTCCCCTCCCTAAGTATTTATAA